>PVKZ01003246.1:0-141700 GCA_004027375.1 Macroglossus sobrinus
ATGGTGATAGATAATAGTCTAGTTTCATTCTTTTGCAAGTGGCTTTCCAGTTTTCCCAGCACTATTTATTGAAGAGGCTTTCCTTTATCCACTGTATGTTTTGGGGTCTTTTGTCAAAAGTTATTTGCCCATATAAACATAGGTTTACTTCTGGACTCTCGATTCTTTTTCACTGGTCTTTTTGTATGTTTTTTTTTTTCCTGCCAATACCATAC
Source organism: Macroglossus sobrinus (assembly GCA_004027375.1). NCBI lineage: Eukaryota > Metazoa > Chordata > Mammalia > Chiroptera > Pteropodidae > Macroglossus > Macroglossus sobrinus. The sequence goes on from PVKZ01003246.1 coordinate 216, forward strand.
CATTTTTATTATTGTTGCTTTGTAGTTTAATTTGTAATCAAGCAGAGTGATGCCTCCAACCTCATTCTTTTTTTCTCAGGATGGCTTTGGCAGCTCAGGGTCTTTTTTGCTTTCATACAAACCCGATGATTTTTTGCTATATTTCTTTTAAAATAAAATGAATAGGGCATTTGCATTAAACATTGCTGTGGAGAATAGACTTGTCAGAAAAAGTACTCCAGATGTATTCAGTTCTATGAAATAGCTATGTTCATAAAAAGTTACATAGAAATCCATTTTTCCAAAGAGCAAAATAGCTCTGGAATAACATTATTGGTTGACTTTCAGTTTGTATTCTTCCCATGCTGTAATTATTCCATGGGAAGAACTTGCATAGGGTAGGAAAGTCTGTCTTTTTACCTTAACTTTTCTCTATAAGGAAGTAGATAAATATACTGAACAGTACTTGATAGTTAAAAAATATGCACCGAAGTTTTTTATGAAATGAATAATCCCTCAGTGATGCCAGACTTTGATAGTGTGAGTAGATGTGTAAATGGCTAAAACCAGAGTTTCATGTTCATGTAACAAAAATAAAAAATGGAAGAGAGAAAAAAAAGGGCATTGATGATAGAGGCTCTGTTCATTACTGTGCTGATCAAATCAAATTTGTGCCAGAAACAAGAAAAACAGTACAGAAAATCACCTGGGATCTAGATGAATACGCCATATAACTAGGGAGAGAACTAAGAAATGACCCTGAAACAGCAGAAGGTAAGATAGGCAAGGACACAATGCCACCCAGTCCTGAGCAGCTGAGTGACACAGAGGCTGTTGCAGCTGCAGACACCTCTTAAAGGGGCTGTGTACCCGAGTGGACTTTCACTGTGATGAACCTGCTTGTTTTCAGCACCAGCACTGGTTCAACTGTGCAGGGGTAACCAGGGAGTTACATGGGGACACTGAGTTGGAATGAGGACTGAAGGGAGACTTGCCCATTACAGAAGTGCTAGCAGTGTCCATTGTTTCCCTGTTAAGCTCTCTCCTGAGGATTCAGTGTATGGACTCAACGGTGCCATAGTAGAGAACTCATCAAACTGAATAACAGAGGTCACTCTGCTCAGAGGTTGTTCTGAAACTGCCAACTTCAAATCACAGCCCCACCCAAGCTACATCAAGGTATGTTCTCACTTATTCAGGTGCCCCTTGATGAGCAGATGGCCTTGGTTTCTGGCATGGTCTTCTGAGGCAACTATAAACTCAGCATCTGTATATTGCATGCTGAATCTTAACAGTTGGCTCCAGAGGGGCACAGGCTGGAGTTAAATTTGGCCTACAGCTGAACCTCTCTTAGGACTGTGCCACTGGACACCTACCACACAAAGCCACACTAATAAGACTGGGAGATGTAGAGTTTTTCTTAGTACAGAAAGGAAGCCAAAATTAGAAGACAAAGAAGCGGAAATCATATGAGAGAACAGAACAGAGATTCAGAAATAATGGAGTCAAGCAATCTAACAGATGCAGATTTCCAAACACTAGTTATAAAGATTCTCTACTAACTTAGAGGAAGTGTAAATGAATTCAGCGAAAACTTCAACAAAGAGATAAAAAACATATACATGGAAATGGAAATTATGAAAGGGAACCAGTCAGAAATAAAGAACACATTGTCTGAAATGAAGAGTATATTAGAGGGAATCAACAGAGCGGATGAAGAAGAGGATTGAACAACCAATATAGAGGATGAGGAAACCAAGGATACCTCATCGAAATGGTATCCATCAAAAAAAAAAAAGAAGTCAAGACTATAATAATTTAAGGAGATAATGGGACACTATTAAAGGTCAAAATATTTATGTCATAGGGGTACCTGGAAAAAAAAAACAAGACATTGAAGAGCTATTTGAAGAAGTAATGATGGAAAACCTCCCCAACCTGATGAAGGAAATAGACATACAAATCTAAGCAGCTCAGAGAGTCCCAAAAAAGATGAACCCAAAGAGGCCTTCACCAAGACACATCAAAAAGCAGTTTGTTACCAACAAGGAGGCACCCATAAGTCTGGCAGCTGATTTCTCAAAATAAACTGCAGAACAGAGGTCTTGGCACAAAATATTTAATTTGATGGAAACCCATGATCTACAACAAAGAATACTTTATCCAGCAAAGCTGTTATTTAGAGTAGGATAGATCAAGAACTTCCCAGACAAAAATAAGCTAAAATAATTTATTATCACCAAGACAGTATTAGAGGAAATGTTGGAGGAACTTCTTTAAGAAGAAAAAACATGTATGAAAAACAGGAATAAAGAATGATCATAACTGCATTCCTATTAATAAGTACCTAAAATGGGAATGAATTAAGTACTCCAACCAAAAGTTAGAGTGGCTGAATGGATATGCTGCCTATAAAAGACTCACTTTAGATTGAAAGATACACACAGAATAAAAGGCAGGGTGTGGAAAAATAAATTGCCTTAATGGACCTAGAGTGTATTGCACTGAATGAAATGAGTCTGATAGAGAAGGACAAATATTGCATGATTTCATATACACGTGGAATCTAAAGAACACAATAAATAATGACGATAAAAGCGGGAAAAAACTCATAGATACAGAGAATATTTAGAGTAACACTAGATGGTAGGGGCATTGGGGGACAATAAAAGGTAAAGGCATTAGGGAGGTACACATGGATAGTTGCAGAGTAAACATAGAGACATGGGGTGTAGCATGGAGAAGATGGTTAATAATGTTGCAATACATATGTAAGGGAGAAGAGGTGTATTAGATTTAGCGGGGTGATAACTGTGCGAGATATGTGGATCTCTGATTACTATGCTATACAACCAAAACTGGCATATTATTGTATACCAACTATAATTGAAAAAAACTCATTGAATTGTATAATTTAAATACAAACAACTAATTGTCTATCATATTTCAATAAAGACAGCAGTAATAAAAATAAATAAAAACATAAAATAAATAAAAATGGTAGTCCTTGCCAAATTAAGCCCATTTTTTTCAGCATTACCACTGGAGCCTGAAGAAGAAAAATATTTTCAAGATTCACTTTCATCTATCATGCTACAAGATTGCCAGATATGTCACATGTCTTTCATTAAGAATGAAACTTTTCCCCCTATATTTCGTAGTATCTCTATAGGATAGATTTCCTGAAGTAGAATTATAGGTTCAAAAGCATTTTAAAGCTTTGATCCATATTACAAAATTGTTCTCCAAAGTGCCTATATCAATTGCCACTGCCATTAGCAATAAGATCATCAAGGAGGCACTTCCCCAACTATTGACACATTCCAAATACATTTTCTCTCTTTCCCTTTAGTGTCTCAAGATCCAAATGAGCATTCTTCTTTTCAAAATGTAACATGGCTCCATCTGTGTCATCTGTCCTTCCCTTTCAATCAGCAGAGCGGTTAGGCATCTTAAACTTGCCAATAATTTTTTCCTTATTAACTCACTTTGCCTCCTGGGGTTGACCAAACTCAAAGGACCAGTAGTGGTGTTGTGGTCTTATAAATAATGCAAAGAAGAAAGAAGCTTTGTTGGCTTGGTAAGTAATCAGTAGTCTCTGAGCTACTCCTAAAATTGATCTTGTGGAAATGATTTAGAATACTTCAATTTAGAATACTTTTCTGGCATCTCATTTTAGGTTTATAACTTAAATTGTAGTTTAGTTGATTTTGATACACTTGGATTAAAATAGTGACCATTTCCCCAGACTGACAATTGGTTATAGCCTCATTTGGCATTCTCTAGCCTGTCTTCGTTCCCAGACTCAGAATCCTTTTTAATATTCTATGTTAATTACCCTATGAAGGAATGTGATATAATGAGAAGGCAAACTGAATTCTATACTTGGTTCTGTACAAATCAACTGTCTAGCTTTGGGTGAGTTATTACTTCATCTTTTTATCTGAAAGTAGATGTAATACTACTTGTTTTTTTTGTGAGAGCAAAGTAACCATAAGATTATGAAATTAACAATGTACAGTAATAATATTAAGAGCTATCATTTATTGTGCATTTAACTGCGTCTTGCTTTACCTATATTAGCACATTTAAATTACATTTCACACAAGAATCTCAAAGAATTTAAGTGACTTACCCAACTCTACAAATCTAGTAAGTTGTAGGGACAGATTTTTAACTTCAGAGCCTATGTTAACAACTATATCAAAAATAACTAAAATATGAAGTAGAACATGACATGATTGAGTTCGGAGTAAATATGTGATAAGTGTGTGAAACCTAGAAAGAATCTCCATATGTTGGGTAGCATGGTGTTTCTTAAATGAACTTTTAAACCTTCAAATCTAGGAGTGATGAAAGGGAGTTTGGCAATTGAGTAGAAGAAAGGCAGATGGCCTTCTGGTGATGAGGAGGCTAGTGGTGGGTTCCAGTAATGAATGCAGGGAACTTGGCAAGCTAGAAATTACTATCATGCTTACCCCACAGGATGGTGATGAGGATAAAGTGAGAAAGAAGATCAAGGAGATCTGAATAACAAGGATTTCTGATTAATGAACACTCACTGTGAAACAGACACTATACTGAATCTTAGCATATGGGACTGTTGTTTACACGGAAGATTCTGGTTGTCAAGATTTCTGACTTATAGCATGGGCTGTACCTTAATTATCTCTATGCATAAGACCTCTAGGAGTCTGTTAGCCTCCTTCTCCTGGAGTCCAAAAGAAAGAATTTGGAATAATCTCCAAGTTTTCTTACAGTGCTAATATCTCTCACAGTAAGTCTGGGGTAGGGCCTGAGATTCTATATTTCTAACATATTCCCAGGTGATACTGATGCTGCTGGTCTGTGAACTACATTTAGAATAACAAGGACACATATTACCTCATTCAACCATCAAAACAAACACATTGTAAAAAGGAGGAAATTGAGCTAGAGAAAGGTCAATTTGCCCCATTGACATATAGTATCAAAACGAAGTTTCAAACCCCATGCATACTCATAACTACAACACTACTCAATTACAAAGGCAAGAAAACAATTGTCTCTACTTTTGTATGACACTTTTTCATATTTCTCTGGATGGTCGGTTCTACAGATGCATTATCACTGATCTCCCTACAGTAACAGTCCTCATGAAAGTCTGGAAGGATTTGGCTGGTCTTTCTGTTGGCCTATCATGAACATCAATGGGCAGCAAACGTCATTTATAATTAATTAACAATCCAGACTGAGAAGCCAGAGAAATGATGAAGGTAGATGTTCCTCTCAACTTGGGTATTGGCCTTTGACAAAACCCCCACTTGAACTGTGGCCTTGGACAAAGTCCAGCTGAGCTGATGCTCTGTCAGAGGAATTGAAGTACATTAGATTCACCAGAGACTTGAAAAGCCAGCAAATGAACTATTATCTTATGAAAATTTGGCATGGTTTAGTTATCCACTTTTAAGTAACTTTAAATTTTCCTTCACTCTAAAGGAATTATGGCATCTCTCAGATTTTGGGAAAAAATGCTAAAACAGAGATTTGTAAGGGAAGAAAATTATCTATGTTGGCTTACTATTTCATAAGAGAAGCAGAGAAAAAAATGCTGCAAGAAAATTTGAATATTATTCCAAATCCCTTCTTTTGAACTCCAGGAGAAGGAGGCTAACAGACTCCCAGAGGTCTTGCACATAGAGATAATTAAAGTAGAGTTCATGCTATAACTCAGAAATCTGACACCTGTCTAGGGCTCATTTTGCAGAGCTCTATGCAAAACTGGGGTAATAATGCTGCTACTTTTAAATTAGCTGGCTATATTGTCTTCTAGATATTTTGACGTACTTCCTGTCCTTGAATTGTGGGAACATGTCTTACTTTATTCATTAAGTATATTATTTTTGTTTATACTTTTGGTAATGTTGATATTTCCCATTTTAATGCCTTTCTTAGTCCCAGAAAGCATTTGATAAAACATGTAACAACAAAATAATAAAGAAAGAAAAATCTAAATAACAAGCATGATGTGTTATAGTAGAAACAAAACCAGAACCCAGATTTATTCACTTTATGACTACACAGAAACTGTGGTCCAAGGAACACCAGCTCACATGGGAGCTTGTTAAAAATTAAGAATCTCAGGACCTATCTCAGTACCCCTGTATCAGAATTTATGTTATTACAATTTCCCTCAAGTGATTTGCATGCATATGAAAGTTTAAGATGCACTGCTTTATTGCTTGCCATAGTTTGTTGCTTAACATGTCTCTAAATTTCCCTGTGCTACATATACAAAACTATTTCTATATGTCCAATTTCGTACACTGTTCTTAGATATAACAGGAGTGCATAGGTAAGAAATCATTATGTATAGAGAATATCTTAAATGCTTTAGCAATCCTGAAGTCAGAAGAGTACAACTGCTGCAATAATTATAGTTAAGTGCAAATGAGGTGTTTTGACCCATTTTTATTTCTGTTTCATTATTAAGCCAACAAAGATTCATTTTCCCCCTAAATTTGCAATATTTAAGGAAAATTTACTTATGGAGACTCTATACTTATAAATATGTAATTATAAAAGCAATTTTTCTCTTGCTTATAAGAAACTGGAATAATAATGCCAGTTTATTTATTTAATTGGTATCTGTCAAATGAGTAATCCCCCAGAATGAATATTATGTAGCTTCTTTATTTTTTTACTTTTATAAAAAATTATTTAATTTAGCTAGTTTCAAGTATATAGTACATTAGTTAGTAAATAAAATGATCCCCCACTTGCTCCCTTTCTCACCTGATCCTCCACCTAGCCAACGTATTAATGTTAACTGCATTCCCTATGCCATGCTCCATATTCTCATGTCCATCCATCAGCTACTAATTTTACTTCTTTAACCCTTTACCCTCTTCACCCAGTCCTCCCAAATCCCCTCTCTCTGTCTGTCACCAAATTATCCATTATATTACTGAGTCTGTTTTTGATTAGTTTGTTCATTTTTTCCCTTAAATTCTTCACATAAGTGAAATCATATAGTATTTTTCTTTGTCTGACTCAAATACCTTCTAGGTCCATTAAACCAATGTCTTTTTTCCATTCTCTTCCTTTTGCTGTGTGTGTCTTTTAATCTGAAATGAATTTCTTGAACGCAGTATGTAGGGGTCTTGCTTTCTTATCCACTCACTCACTCTTAGTTGGAACATTTAGTTCTTTTCCATTTGAGGTACTTATTGATAGAAATGTAGATGTTACCATCCTTTATTCATGTTTTTGATACATATTTTTTTTCTTCTTCAAGAAGTCCCTCCTACATTTCCTGTAGTACTGGCTTGGTGGTGATAAATTCCTTTAGCTTTTTTTTTTTTGTCTGGAAAGCTCTTTATCTGTCCTTCAACTCTAAATGATAGCTTTGCTGGATAAAGTATTCTTGGCTGTAGATCCTGGGTTTCCATCACATTGAATTTTTTGTGCCATGACCTTTTATCCTGCATAGTTTCTTTTGAGAATTCAGCTGCCAGACTTACAGATGCTCACTTGTAGGTAACTAACTGGTTTTCTCTTACTGCTTTTAAGATTCTCACTTTGCATTTAACCCTTGGCATTTTAATTATGACGTGTCTTAGAGTGGACATCTTTGAATTACTGTTTTTGGGGATTCTCTGAGTTTGCTGGGGTTGTATGTCTATTTCCTTCTCCAGATTAGAAAAGTTTTTCATCATTATTTCTTCAAATAGTTGTTCAACATCTCGTTTTCCTTCAGGTATGCCTATGAGATGACTATTTAGACCTTTAATAGTGTCCCATAGGATCTTTAAATTATTTTTATAGTCTTGGCTTCTTTTTACTTTCCATTCTGATTGAATGTCCTTGGCTTTCCCATTAGGTTATTTGATCCTCTTCTTTATTCACTTTGTTTATTCCTTTGTTTATTTCATTTAATATACTTCTTATCTTAGATAATGTGTTCTTTATTTCAGACTGGTTCCCTTTTATAATTTTCATTTTCATTTTTCTGGTTTTTTATCTCTCTATTGAAGTTCTCACTGAATTTATCTACACTTCCCAAAAGTTTATTTAGCTTCTTTATTATCAGTATGTTGAACTCTGTATCCAGTTGATTACTTGACTATTATTTCTGGATCTCTGTTCTGTTCTCCCATATGGTTTCTGCTTCTTTTTCCCCCATTTTGGCTGCCTTTCTGTATTTGCTTCTATGTACTAAGCAAAGCTCCTAATTCTCACGATCTTATTAGTATGTATTTGTGTAGTAGGTGTCCAGTGGCACAGTCTTGAGGGATTCAGCTGCAGACCAAATTTAGCCCAAGCCTCCTCCCCTCCAAGGCCACCTGTTAAGATTCAGCAAGCAATCCACAGATGCTGTGTTTATAGTTTCCTCAAAAGGCTACACCAGAAACCTAGGCCAGCTGTTACCAGTGTGAGTCTAAGCACAACTCAGCAAGGGGCACTTGACTAAGCAAGGACACACCTGGATGTGGCTTGGGTGGGGCCACGAGTTGGAGGAGGTGGAGTTTCAGTGAAAACTGTGGGCAGAGTGACCTGTTACCCAATTTGATGATGTCTGGGCTATGGCAGTGCTGCATGCACACCCTGGAAGGGGAGATGGCTCAATAAAAAAACAATGGATATCATTGGAACTTCTGTATAGAGCGAGTCTTGCCTTGGCCCTCACTTTGACAACTCAGTTTTCCTGTAAGACCCCGGTGACCCCTGTGCACAGCCAAACCAGCACTGGCACTCAGAGTGAGCAGGTCTGTCACCATGAAATTCTACTTGCGGGCATGGTCCTTTTAAGAGGTGTCTGCAGCTTCTGCTGCTGCAGCCTCTGTCCCATTCAGCTGCTTGGAACTAGGCAGCCCTGTGTCCTCTCTCCATCCTACCTTCTGCTGTTGCAGGGTGAATTTTTAGATTTCTCCCTAGTTGTATGGCTTGTTCATCTAGATCCCAAGTGATTTTTTCGTGCTGTTTGCTGCTTGTTTCCATCAGAAGTTTGATTTAATTGCCAGAGAGATGAACAGAGACTCTATCGTTTTCCTCCCTCTGTATGTAGCTTCTTAATGTCACTTCCCAGTTTTCCAATAGCCAATTATTTGGTAAATAGATTTGCATCTCTCTTTGTTAGCTCTTTTATCAGAAGATAGCCATATGAAAGAAACATAAGGATGCCCTCAAATATTTGTTAGGGGAGTTTGAAACCATTGTCCAAATGAAGATTATTTTTTTCTTTTATTCATGCTCCATCCTTGCAGGAATAACAGAGTTTACTCAAACATCGCAGAGTTAGCGTTCATCAATTAACTCAGACCACCATGCAATGAAAGCCAAAGTTTTGGGTTATATTCTCATTGGACCAATTAAGTTCGTCCTTTTTCCTGACAGTTACCTTCTGTTTATCACAAGAAACTGAATACAGAAGTGTGGTTGAATGAATATATACTGATCACCATTACTCTAATTATAAGCTTTGTTGGTGTTACATTACCTTAGAACCTAACTCAGCTCTTTGTAGAACCTGACCTGACTTTGCAGAACAGCCCTATCAACAGGGCATTTGTCAGAAACAATCAATGGCATTTTTTTAATACTACAATTCTTAGGACAGCAATAATAGTTGGGGCCAAGAAGAGGCTAACCAAAATTTTTGAAAAAATATATGGGAGAAAAAGATGTTAATGGGGGATTTAAAAAATTCTGAAATAATACCAGTCATGTTTAGGAAATACTTGAGAGAAAGGTAATCTTTTATATTTGGCTAATCTTGAGACATTCTACAATCCAGTTGTCACATGTGTAAATTATCTGGCTGTGTTGAAAGCGTGCTCCAATACACAGAGTTCCTTGGCAAAGACTGTGAGACTTGATAAATCTAAGCATTTAAGGAAATCTTAGCTCAGTCATTAGCTGATCAGTAACCTACCCAAACAGAACTTAGATTGGCCTCACCCTCACATACAATAGAAAAAAACAGACTTTACAGGATTAGCCCAGGAAAGTCATTAATCAAACAGCAGCAAAAACAACAAAGAGTAAAAACAATAAAATCTGAGAAAGTGAGATCTGATTTCAAGAACTACCACATTATCTGAAAGGTCGTTTTCAACAATAAAAAATTTTGAGACACATAGAAAAAACAAAATACATTCCATACACAGGGGAAAAAAGCAGTTAATAGAAACTGTTGCTGAGAGGGCACAGATGTTGGCCATTCTATACAAAGACTTTCTATCTTCTATTAAAAATGTATTTAAAGAAATAAAATAAATCATGTCTAAATAATTAAAGGAGGTAAGACAATGATCTTCTAACAAAAGGATACTATTAATAGAAATTATTTTAAAAGGAACCAAATAGAAATTCTATAGCTGAAGAAATCAGTAACTGAAATAAGAAATTCACTAAAAGGACTGTTGTGACCGGAATAACCAGGCTCAACCTGAATGTTCTGATATTAGAGGCAGTTTATTAGCCGGCGGCTGTCCTTCCAAAGGAGCAGTCCCGAAACATAAAGGTACAAGGGTTTTAAGCTCTAAATCCTATAAATCATTCTGTCTGAACACAAAGGTCTATTTTTCTTCTATTCTCTACCTGTTGACCCACAGGTTGTGCAAGCAGGGGGTACAGAAGCAGAAAGCGTACTGTTAAAATGTTAGGTTCCCATGGGTAACTGTAAGGTTCTCAGGGGTAATAGTCAAACAATAACTTTTCAAGCAGGCAGGTGTCCAGAAGCGAGACATGGCGATTAGCACGTAGGCTCTTAACGTTAACCCATTACTACATCTTTGTGACCTTTTCAGTAGCACATCATCACAAGGACCACACTCTCATCAGCACTTACCTTTTGCCTTTTTGATAATAGCCACCCTAACAGGTGTGAAGTGATATATCATTATAGTTTCGGTTTGCACTTCCCTGATGAATAGTGATGTTGAGCATCTTTTCATATATCTGTTAGCCATTTATTAGATTCTTTGAGTAAAAGTTTATTCACTTTATTTGTAGTTTGGTATTGAGTAGTATGAGTTTCTTATATATTTTTAATATTAACCCCCTATGAGATCTGTGAGTTACATTGTACTAAATCCAGATAAAAACTTTACAAAAAATATAGCTCAACATCTCCTATGAATATAGATGCAAAAGTCCTCAACAAAATATCAGCAAAGTGAATTCAGCAGTATATACATATATATTTAGTTGTGTGTTCACCTCCCATGGTTAGATTATTTTCTGTCACCATATATTTGACCCCTTTTACCCCATCTACATCCCCCTTCCTCTTCCACCCCACCATCTGGTAACCATTAGTCTATAGTCCATGTCCATGAATTTCTGTTTGTCCTGTTCACTTGATGCTTTTAGGTTTATATCCCACATATAAATAATATCATTTGATTTTTAACGTTTTCTGTCTGGCTTATTTCACTTAGCATGATTGTCTCAAGGTTCAATCATGTTTGCAAATGTCAGTATACACCTCTTCGTATGGCTGAGTAATATTTCATTGTATATTTGTACCACTGCTTCTATATCCAATAATGTATCATAAAATACTTCGGTTGCTTTCTGTACTGGCCACCATGAATAATGCTGCTATGGACATCAGAATGTAAGTATCTTTTCATATATGTTTTCAGGACTTTAGGGTAAATACCTAGTGGAGTGATTGCTGGTCGATATGCTAAATCAATACTTAGTTTTCGAGGAAACTCCATACTGTTTTTCACAGTGGTTGTACCAATTTGCAGTCCCATCAGCAGTGTATGAGGATTACTGTTTCTCCGCATTGTCTCCAACAATCATTATTACTTGTCCTGTTGATCAGAGCAATTCTAAGAGGTGTGAGACAATATTGCACTGTGGTTTTGATTTGCACTTCCCTAATAACTAGCAATGATGGCAACTATTCAAATATTTGTGGGCCATTTCTATGTCTTCTTGGGAGAAGTGTCTGTTCAGATCCTCTGCCCATTTTTTCATTGGATTGTTTTTATTTTTTTGTGATTGAGTTGTTTGAGTTCTTTGTATATTTTGGATATTAGGCCCTTATTGGAGGTGTGGCTTCCAAAAATATTTTCCCATTTGGATGGTTGTCTCTTTATCTCGTTGATGGTATCTTTTGCTGTGCAGAAGCTTTTTAGTTTGATATAGTCCCATTCATTATTTTAGCTTTTACTTCCCTTGACTTTGAGGTCAAATTCATAAAATCTTTAAGTCTAAATTTCATGAATTTAGTTCCTGTGTTTTCCTCTATGCACTTTATTGTTTCAGGTCTTCTGTTCAGGTCCTTAATCCATTTTGAGTTAATTGTGGTGTGTGGTGATAGACAACAGTCTAGTTTCATTCTTTTATATGTGGCTTTCTAGTTTTCTCACACCATTTATTGAAGAGGTTTTTCTTTCTCCACTTTACGTTTTTGGCTGTAATGTCAAAAATTACTTGCCAATATAAATGTGGGTTTACAACTGGACTCTACATTGTGTTTGACTGGTTTGTGCATATGTTTTTCTGCCAATATCATGCTGTTTTGATTACTGTCACTTTGTAGTATAATTTGAAGCTAAAAAGAGTGATGCTTCTAATCTTGTTGTTGTTGTTGTTGTTGTTGTTTTTCTCAAGATGGCTTTAGCAATTCAGGGTCTTTTGTGCTTCCATACAAATCTGATTTTTTTTTTGTACTATTTCTTTAGAAAGTGCTGATAGAATTTTGATGGGGATTTCATTGATCCCTAGATCAACTAAGGTAGTTTTGCCATCTTAAAAATAATGAATCTTTGAATAAATGGAAATAAACAACTATTTGTTTAAGCCCCTTTTAATTTCCTTCTGTGATGTTATGTAGTTTTATTAAGCAACTCTTGCACTCCCCTGCATAAATTTATTCCTAGTCTTTTTTTATATTAATATAAATAAAATTTATTTCAAATTTTCTTTTTGGAATGTTCATTGCTGGTGTATAGAAATAGAACTATTTTTTTCTGTGCAAAAAAATATTCTGCAAATTTGGTATGTTCATTTGTTAGCCATGAGTGATGTGTGTGGGTGTGTGTGTGTGTGTGTGTTCGTGTGTGAGTGTGCACTTTTTATTACTTTTATATATAAAATAATGTCATCTGGAAATAGAGATAATTTAAATTTTTCATTTCCATTTTCACATGTTTCTTTTTTTCCTCCTTTCTTTTAACTTGCATAATTATTCTAGCTAGCACTTTTAGTACAATGTTGCATAGAAGTAGTGAAAAGGGACATCATTGCAACTGTGGGTTTTCATAAATTATTCTTTATTAAACAAAAAAGTTTCACTCTTTTTCTAAATTCTTGATGATTCCTTTCATGAAAGAGTTTGGATTCTTTAAATATTTTTTTTTCTGAATCAATGGAGCTGATCGTATAATTTGTTTTCTTCGTATTGTTAATGTGTCACATATATTTAGTTTTGGTTAGAAATATGACACAGTGAGAGAAATCCCCAGATCTCTCCCCTTGAAACAACAATAAGCTGAACATATAAAAGTTGACAAAGAACACCTAAACAGCACACTGGCATGTCTGAGCATGAGATCTGTGCATAAGAACTACCATAGGTCAGAACCCAGGAGTTGATGATAGACTGGGAGAAACAAAGAAGCTATCTCTCCCAGTTGGAGCTCCCTGCAGGAGAAGGGGGAAGGGAGAAAGTGTGGCAAGATTCCTGAACAACTCTGCCTGGGATTGATGTGAGCTTCATGCAGCAGCACTGTCCAGGGATCAGGGAAGAAAGCAAAGAAGTGGGGACAGAAGAGAGAGGTCACGGCAGAGAAGCAACAGTTGATTATTACCAGCTGCATTGCAAAACAATAAGCTAAGGTGTAGCTCCCCTCCCCCAACCCAGAGGACTGTTCCCCCATACCCTCCAAGACAGAACTCCATGGAGCCCCAGGATAAACTCAACAAAAGCTACTGGACTGTTTCTCACTGACAGAGACTAGGACTGAAGTTATCAAGTTTGATTGAATATGTATAAGGGAAAAAGGCATTATTAAGACTTTATATAAAGCAAGGAACCAAGAGACTTAGACATCACCTACTGGAAATAAAAAAAAATGCCTTCTTTGCAACAGGCTAAAGAGAGATCTTTATATAATAAATCTGTCTGTAAAAAAAAAAGCAGAATACAGTTTCATGAATGGCAAGGCAACAAACAGCCTATTAAACACTAAGAACAACCAAGGTGACAAGTCGGCCCAGAAATAAAAGGAAAATCTCCAAAAAATAAACTTAAAGACAGATATATGTGACTTAAATGACAGAGAATTCAGGATGGTACTTATGAAAAAAAAAACTCAATGAGATAAAAAACAATTCATACCAACCATTTCAGGAATTGAAGAAAGCGACTAAATGAGCAGAATGAGTTCTTTAGCAAAGAGATTAAAACACACAAAAAGAACCAAAGAAATTTTAGAGATAAAGAACACTGCAAGAAATGAAAAATGAAACAGCAAGCTTGGGAAATGGAGTAGACCACATGGAGAAGAGGATCAGTGATATTGAAGACAGAAATCTAGAAATAGAGCAGAAGGAAAAGAGAGAAACCAAAGAATGAAAAATAATGAAAGAAATAAAAGAACTAGCTGATGCCATCAGGAGAGGAAACATAAAAATAATAGGCATTCTCAAAAGGGAGGAAAAGAAGCAGGGATTAGAAAGCATTTTGAGACAAATAGTTGATGAGAATTTCTCAAATCTAAGAAGTGGAATTCAAGAAGTCAACAGAAGATACAATTATCACAAACAAAAAAAGCTTCTCAAAGGCATATTGCATTAAAATTATTCAAAAATCAATAACAGAAGGAGAAACATGGCTGAGTAAAAGATGTCCCCAGGTCTCTCCCATTGAAACAACAATAAGCTGAACATCTAAAAAACAACAACAACAACAACAACAACAACAACAACAACAACAAAACACCCCAAAATTACACCAGCATGTCTGAGCATGCGATCTGAGTTACCACAGTTCAGAACACTGAATGTCGGGCAGTGGAATGGTGGAAATAAAGAAGCTGACTCTCCCAGCTGCAGGAGCTACATGTAGGAGGAGGGGGAGAGGAGAAGGTACAGTGAGTTCCCTGAACAGCCCTGCGGGAGATAGTTGTGAGCTCCAGGCAGCTTGAGTCAGGGACAATTCATCCAGGCAAAAAGCAGAGAAATGAGGATGGCAGAGAAACAACAGTTGATTTTTACCAGCCGCAGTTGTAAAACTGAGGAGGAACAGCAGCCCCATCCACACCCAGAGAATTCCCTCCCCCAATATCTTCCAAGTCTGAATATCATAGACCACCAGGGGAAACTGAGCAAACACTATCAAAACTTTTGCTTACACGGACAAGAACTGGGACTGAGGGTAGCAAGCATGATTAAACATTTACAGAAAAAAAAAGACATGATTAATACTTTGTATAAAGCAGGGATACAGACACCACCTACTGTAAACAAAAAGAAAAGTGCCTTCTTTGCAACAGGTTAAAGAGAGACCTGTATATAATCTTTTTTTTTTCCTGGAAAAACAGTAGAGTACACTTCCATTAATGCTCATTCAGAGAAATAGTCCATAAAACACCATAAATAACCATGGCGACAAGGCATCTCAGAAAAAAAAAGAAAAATCTCCAGAATATAAGCTTCAGACTTAGAAATATGGAATTTATATAACAGAGAATTCAGTATTGTGTTTCTGAAAAAACTCAATGAAACAAGTCATTATCAACAATTTCAGGAATAGAATAAAAACACCTAGATGAGCAAAGCGAGGAGATTGAAACCCTAAAAAAAAAAAAACAGAATAGATCTTCTGGAGATAAAAAAAAGCACAATAGAAGAGTTGAAAATAAAATAGCTAGCTTGGAAAATAGAGTTGACCAAATGGAGGAAAGGATAAGTGATATCAAAAACAGAAATCTAGACATAAATCAGAAGGAAGAAGAAAGAAACCGAAGAATGAAAAATAATGAAAGAGAAATACAAGAACTAGCTGCTAACATCAGTAGAAGAAACGTAAGGATAATGGATATTATTGAAGGTGAGGAAAAGGAGCAGGAACTAGAAAGCATTTCCAGACAAACAGATGATGAGAATTTCCCAAATCTAAGGAAGGAGCTGGGACTTGTATTTCAAGAAATCAATAGATCACCCAATTATCTCAATCCAAAAAGTCCTTCACCAAGACACTTTGTATTAAAATGATCAAAAATCAGTGACAAACGTAGAATTCCAGGGCAGCCAGGGAGAAGAAAATAGTAATTTATAAAGAAAATGCATTAGAGTATTGTCAGACTTCTCAGCACAAATCTTACAAGCTAGAAAGAAGAGAAATCAAATATTGAAAATAATAAGCAAAAGGAATAATATAGAACAATATATCCAGCTAAGCACTCTTTTAGATATGAAAAATAAATAAAAAATTTCCAGACATACAAAAATTGACTGAATTCCCCACTCCAAGGCATGCACTACAGAAAATAATGAAAAGGGTCAGTTCACCTAAAACAAATTAACAAAAATGTTACATAATTAGGAGTAAGGTGACTATTAGGCAAATAGAAGCATAGTTGCACTAACAAAAAAGCATTATAAGCTTAAGCAATAAGAAAAGATTTGCTATAGCAAGATAATAATAAACATTCAGCATACATAGGGATAAATTAAGATAACAAAGACTGAAAAGGTGAGGATTCAAAGATCCAAATTCGCAAAGGGAAATGGAGATAAGTAATGCACAGAAAAAAATGGATGACTGCATGTGTGTGCGTGTGTGTGTATGTATGTATGTGTATGTGTGTATGTGTATGTGTATGTATGTGTGTGTGTGCATATATATATATATATATATATATATATATATATATATATACACATTCGGAATGCTAACCACATACCAGAGATTCAGATCTGAAATATCTAACACAAAACAATAAGATCCAGAGAGAAAACCCACAAAAGTCAACCAAAATTAAGAAAAAAGAAACACAAGAACAAGGAAGTAATAGAAATGAGTTATCAGAAAGTAAAAGATAAAATGGCTATAAGAATACCTCATATTTCAATAATTACCCTAAATGAGAATGAAATAAACTCACTAATAAATAGGCACAGAGTTGCAGATTTAATAGAAAAAAAATGTATGCTGCCTACAGGAGAGACACCTCAGCTCCAAAGACAAATAAAGACACAAAGTGAAAAGGTGGGAAATGATATTTCAAGCAAATGGCATTCAGAGAAAAGGGAGTAGCAGTACTAATATCAGACAAAATAGACTTCAAAATGAAAAAGGTAAAGAAAGTTACTAAGGGATACTTTATAATGATAAAGTGAACAATGCACCAGGAAGATATAACACTTGTTAATATCTGTGTTCCCACTCTGGGAGCCCTCAAATATGTAAAGCATTACTAACAGTACCAAAACACTATCATAGTAGGGAACCTAAATACCAAAGTGTCAGAAATGGACAGATCATACAAAGAAAAAATCAATAAGGAAATGTCATCCTTAAATGACATATTAGAACAATTGTACATAAATGATATTCCATCCTAAAAGAGCTGCTTATAGATTCTACTCAAGTGCACATGGAACATTATCAAGTATTGACCACATACTGGGACAAATAGATAGCTTCACCAAAAACAAGAGGGTTGAAATCATAACAAATATATTCTCTGATCATAATGCATTTAACCTAGAGATCTACTGTAAAAAGAAAAAAACGAGAATCACAAATACATGGAGATTAAATAACATGCTTCTAAAGAATAACTGGGTCAGAGAAGAAATAAAAATATCAAGAGATACATAGAAACAAATGATAATGGTAGTACAACATATAAAAACTTTTGTGACATTGCAAAAGCAGTCATAAGAGGAAAGTTCATATCATTAGCGGTCTATCTCCAAAAACAAGAACAAGCCCAAATAAACATTCTAATGCTTCATCTCTAAAAAACTAAAAAAAGAAAGAACAAATGAAGCCTAAAGTTAACAGAAGGTAAGAAAAAAAATTAGAGCAGAAGTAAATGAATTTAAAAAACAAAAAAATAAATAAAATGCAACAAAGTATTGGTCTTTAAGAATGTTAATGAAACTGACAAACCCCTCATAGACTCACTAAAGAAAAAGGAGAAAAGATACAAATATACAAATTCATGAATGAAAGAGTTGAAATGATGACAGGGGAGAAATCCAAAGGATCACATAAGAATACTATGAAAAACTATATAACACCAAATTTAATAACCTGGAAGAAATGGGCAAATATTTAGAATAATACAACCTACCTAGACTGAATCAAAAAGACCTGCAAAATCTAAATAGACCAAACAGTAATATGGAAATTGAAACAATTATCAAAATCCTACCAAAATGTTTAAGTCCAGGACCAAATGGCTTCACCAGTGAATTCTACCAAACATCAAAAAAAATGAATATGTATTTCTCTCAAACTCTTCCAAAAAAACATAGAACAGGCAATGTTTTCTAACTCATTTTGTAAGGCCTACATTACATTGACACCAAAACCTGATACGTGTGTGTGTGTGTGTGTGCGTGTGTGCGCACGCGCATGCATGCGCATGTGCACACACGCACACACACACACACAACTACAAACCAATATCTCTCATAAACATAGATGCAGAAGTCCTAAATAAGATTTTAGCGAACCGAATACAGCAACATATCCAAAAGATTAAATGCCATGATCAAGTGGACTTCATCCCAGGGGCATAAGGATGGTTCAACATATGTAAATTGTCTAATGTAATACAATCATTTAATAAGCAAATTGTTTAATAAAACAATTAAAAAGTAAGAATTATATGATCTTATCAATAGATGCAGAAAAAGCCTTTCACAAGATACAGTTTTCATTTATGATCAAAACATTTAACAAAACCAGTATAAAAGGAAAGTACCTTAACATAATAAAGGCCATATATGACAAACCTTCAGCCAACATTATACTTAATGGTGAAAAACTAAAAACCTTCCCTTTAAGATCAGGAACAAGGTAAGTCCCTCCACTATCACCACTATTATTCAATATAACATTGGAGGTCCTAGCAAGTTCAATCAGATAAGAGAAAGTTTTAAAAAGCCATTTATACAATAAATGAAGAAGTCAAACTGTCACTATTGGCTGATGACATTATTCTCTATATAGAAAACCTGAAAGACTCCAAAAGAACACTACTAGAAACAAGAAGCAAATACAGTGAATTTTCTGGATATAAAAAAATCAATGTTCAAATATCCATAGCGTTCCTTTCCTGTACTCTAGTATTGAATTTTCAGAAAAAGAAATGAAAAATATAATTTCTTTTCAAGTCCAGTGAAAAGAATAAAATACCTAAGAATGAATATAATGAAATATATGAAGGACCTAAATAATAAAATCTATAAGACCCTATTAGAAAATTTAAAGAAGATACAATGAAATGGAATGATATTCTGTGACTTGAATTCAAAGAATCAACATAGTAAAAATGACCTCATTTCCTAAAGCATTATTCAAATTTAATGCAATGTCCATCAAAATGTCATTGGCATTTAAAATAATAAAGAACAACAACAAAAATCAGATTCATGTGGAAGCATAAAAGATCCTGAATTGCCAAAGCCATCCCGAGAACAAAGAATGAGGCTGGAGGCATCATTCTGCCTGAATTCACATTATGCTACAAAGTGACAATCAAAAGGACATAGTGTTGGCAGAAAAACATGCACAGACCAGTGGAATAGAATCGAGAGTCCAGAAGTAAACTCATGTTTATATGAGCAAATAATTTTTTGAAAAAAGACCCAAAAACATACATTGGAGAAAGGAAAGCCTCCTTCAGTAAGTGACACTGAAAAAACTGGAAAGCCACCTGCATGCAAAAGTATGATACTAGACTGTTGTTTATCACCACACACCAAAATTTACCAAAATTGATTAAGCATCTGAATATAAGACCTGATAGAATAAATTGCATAGAAGAAAACATAGGAACTAAACCCATAGACCTTGGACTTAAAGAGGATTTTATGAATTTGATTTGACCTCAGTGTTAAGGGGAGTAAAAGCAAGAATAAAAGAGCTTCTGTATAGCAAGAGAAATTGTCAAAAAGGTAAGAAGACAATCTTCTGAATGGGGAGATGTTTTTGCAAGCAATGCCTCCAATAAGGCATAATATCCAAAATATACAAAGAACTCGTACAACTCAATAACAACAAAAAACAAATGATCCAATCAAAAAATGGGCAGAGGACCTGAACAGACACTTCTCCCTAGAGGACATAAAATGGACAACAAATATATGAAAAGATGCTCAACATTGCTGGCTATTAGGGAAATGCAAATCAAAACCCCAATTTGATACCATCTCACACCTGTTAGAATAGCTGTTATCAATACAACAAGTTATAGCAAATGTTGGCGAGGATGTAGAGAAAAAGAAACCCTCATCCAATGCTGGTGGGACTGAAAATTGATACAGCCACTATGGAAAACAGTATGGAGTTTCCTAAAAAATATATAAAACTGGACCACCTTCTTACACCATATACAAGAACAAACTCAAAATGAATTAAAGATATAAATGTAATGCCATTTGTTTAATTTTCCCCTTGTCCAAGGAAACATATCTGAATAGAAATTACTGTTAGCTGTATCAGTTTACAGCTTATGTTTTCTTCTAGAAGTTTTATGGTTTCATGTCTTACATTAATCTCTAATCCATTTTGAGTCTATTCTTGTATATGGTATAAGAAGATAGTCCAGCTTCTTTCTTTTTTTTTCTTTTTGTTTGCATGTATCTGCACATTTTTTCCAGTACTATTTATTGAAGACACTTTTTTTACCCCACTGTACATTCTTCCTCCTTTATCATATATTAAGTGATTGTATAGTTGTGAATTTATCTCTGGGCTCTCTTTTCTGTTCCATTGATCAATGTATCTGTTTTTATGCTGGTACCATGCTGTTTTGATTACTGTAGCCTTGTAGTATAGTTTGATATCAGGTATTGTGCTACTTGCAACATTGTTCTTCTTTACAGTTCCATATAAACTTTAGGGTTATTTGTTTTAGCTCTCTGAAAAATTCCATTGGTATTTTGATAGGGATTGCACTGAATCTATAGATTGCTTTGGGTAGTATAGCCATTTTAATGATGTTAATTTTTTTTCCTACACATGAGCAGGATATATGCTTCAATTTATTTGTATCTTTTTCAATTTCTTTTTTCAATGACATAAGTTTCTGAGAAGTAGTCTTTTACCTCCTTGGTTAATTTGATTCCCAGGTATTTTATTGTTTTCAATGTGATTGTAAATGCGATTGTTTTCTTAATTTCTCTTTTCAAAGGTCCATCATTGTTGTATAAAAATGTCACTGACTTCTGTGGAATCTAAGAAACAAAAAGAACAAACTAATCAAAAACAGACTCACAAATATAGAGGACAATCTGGGAATGGCCAGGTGAGGGAGGCTGGGCAGATGAAAGAATGGGGTGAAGGGTTAGGGAAGTACAAATTAGTAATTGTTAGAGGTAGGAGGGAGATAGATGGGTTAAATGGGGTTAAATATGCGGTGACAGAAAGAAATATAATTATGAGAGGTCAACAATATATATATATATATATATATATATATATATATATATATATATATATATATATATAT
The DNA here is from genome assembly GCA_004027375.1 of Macroglossus sobrinus. Lineage (NCBI taxonomy): Eukaryota > Metazoa > Chordata > Mammalia > Chiroptera > Pteropodidae > Macroglossus > Macroglossus sobrinus. The sequence goes on from PVKZ01003246.1 coordinate 21,890, forward strand.
GCCTTACTGTTAAACTACAGCTGAAACTTACCAGAATTCATTAACCAATGTCACCATAAAGAAAATAATTAATTAATTAATTTAATTAGTAGTTGAAAATGGACATGGAGATAGGGAGCATGGCATAGGGAATGCAGTTAGGATTAATGTAATGGCTAGGTAGAGAGCCAGAGGAGAGAAAGAACAATTGGGGGAATTATTTTATAAACTATATAAATGTCTAAACAATATACTGTATACCTGAAACTAGTAATAAAATAAAATAAAATAAAATAATAAATAAATTAATAAATGAATGAATAAATATAAATAAACAAATAAATTAAAAAGTCAGGAAAAAGAACTGTAATGAACTCTAAATAAAATTTAAGATTATCCCCTCCCAAGAAAAAGACTTAAATTTAAGCCACCAAACTAAAAACTCCTAGAAGAAAACACAGACAGCAAATTCTCTGACATATTTCTTATCAAGCTTTTTTCTGCTGTATCTCCTTGGGCAAGGAACAGAAGAAAAAAATAAACAAATAGGACTATATCAAACTAAAATGTTTTTTTTTTCTGTGTAGCAAAGGAAATCATCAACAAAAAGAAAAGACAGCCTACTGAATGAGACAAGATATTTGCCTATGATACAACTGATAAGAGGTTCATATTCAAAATTCATAAAGAACTCATACAATTCAACAACAATGACAAAAACAATTCAATTAAAAAGTGAGTAGAAATCTTGAATAGGTATTTTCCCAAAGAGGAAATACAAATGGCCAATAGATTTGTGAGAAGGTGCTCAACATCTCTAATCATCAAAGAAATGCAAATTAAAACCACAATTAGATAACACCTTACACCTGTCAGAATGGTTATCATTAATACATCAAAGAACAACAAGTGTTAGAGAGAATGTGGAGAAAAGGGAACTCTCATACACTGTTGGTGGGATTGCAAATAGGTTCAGCCACTATAAAAGAGTTTGAAGGTTTCTCAAAAAATTAAAAATAGAACTATCTTATGACCCAGCAATTTTACTTTTGAGTATTTATCCAAAGAAAACCTAAATACTAATTCAAAAAAGAACTATGAACCCCTATAACCACTGCAGCACTATTTACAATAGCCAAGATATGAAAGCATCCTAAGTGCTCATCAATAGACGATTGGTTAAAGAAGAGGTGGTGCATATATACAATGAAATATTAGTCATAAAAAATAAAATCTTATCATTTGCAACAACATGGATGTACCTAGAGGGTATTATGCTAAGTGAGATAAGTCAGACAGAAAAAGAAAAATATCATATGATTTCACTTACATGTGGAATCTATGAATGAAATATATGAACAAACAAAATAAAAACAAACTCATAGATATAAAAAACAAACTGGTGATGGACAGATGGGAGAGAGTTTTAGGGGGCTGGAAAAAAAGGTGAAGGGATCAAGAAGTACAAATTGATAGTTACAAAATAGTCACAGGGCTGTAAAGTATAGCAAAGGTAATGTAATTAATAATGTAATAATTATATGTAGTACCTGGTAGTTACTAGAATAATCAGAGGTATTTCTTCGTAAGTTATATAAAGATCTAACCATTGTTCTGTACACCTGAAACTAATATAAAATAATAATAAATGTCAACTCTGAAAAATAAAAATTAAAAAAAAATTAATCCATAGCTACAGTAATAAAAAAGTGTGTTATTAGTGTAACAGACGTATAGATATAGTGGAATGGAATTTAGAGTCTTTAAATAAACTGATACATCTATTGTCAATTGATTTTTAACAAAGGCTCCAAGATCATTCAATGGGGAAAAATATTTCTTTCAAGAAATGGTGCTGGGATACCCCAATATTCACATTCAAAGAGTGAACTTAACCTCTATCTCACACCATATAAAAATGAATTGGAAATGGATCAAGGATCTAAATTTAAAAGCTAAAACTAAATAAACTCCTAGAACAAAAGGATAAATATTCATATCCTTCAGTTTTACAATTGATTCTTAGATATGACAAAAAAGTGCAAGAAACAAACAAGCAAAAAAGATAAATTAGACTTCAGTGAAATATAATTATTGTGCTTCAAAGAATACTGTCACAAAAGTGAAAAGACAACTAACAGGATAGGAGAAAATATTTCCAAATCATATTTCTGGTAAGAGTCTATTAACAGTATATGATAATGACCTCTAAGAACAACAAAAAGACAAATGATCTAATTTAAAAAATGAGCAAAGTACTTGAATAGACATTTCACTATAGAAGATAAACAAATAATTTTTTTAAATCACATAAAAAGATTCTCAACACTATTATTCATTAGAGATATAGAAATAGAATCATAATAAAATCTTGCTTTACACTCAGTAGGATGGCTATTCTAAAGAAACAAACTTGAATATAACAGATATTGGCAAGGATGTAAAGAAATTGGACCTCTTCTACATTGTCTGTGGGAATGTAAATGGTGCAACTACTTTATAAAACAGCTTGGTGATTTCCTCAAAAAGTTGATAGAAGATTCTCTGTAGTGCCCATCTAAGATTAATATTCTGTTATATTGTAAATTCAGCTTAAGAAGTATCTGATTTCACACAGCAGCCAAACCCGTATTAGAAATTTACCCTAGAGAGCAATCATGTGATAATGAAAAGGACAATGAATCCTACCCTGGAGGCTGACCACTATAACTAACTTCACTTTTCTGGCCTAGTTTCCCAGGCATAAGGTAAAGAAATTGGACTAGTGATTCCAATGGACCCTTGAAGATCTTTTATTATGTTTTATCCCATCGCATACCTAGCATCTTGAAATATATTTCTAAATATATATATATATATATATATATATATATATATATATATATTTTTTATTTATATATTGCTATTTCCCTAATCACAACCATGTTTCTCACGCTTCTCAAGTATCCAATGGAAACAATGTCCAAAAATACTTTTTCCCCTTGAGCTTGGACTAATTAATGTTAAGGTGACAGGACAGTAAATATGTGTTTAGTCACAGAACTGTCATATGAAAGTAACTTTAGAAAATGCCAGCATCTGGGTGCTCATTGGTGTAGTTGCCAAATCCAGCCACAATTATTCAAATAATTTTTTTAAAAAATTGTGGCTTGCAAGATTAGCAAATTTTTTGAAAGATATTATAAAATTTATTTTTTCTGATTTTTTGGGACAACTTCTGAAATTCAAACATATTTTGTTTTGAAAACATTTCCAAAATAACTGTATTTATCTTAAATACTATTTTAATCTGCTTAAAATTTCATGGGAGAAATCATTTTCTTAAGTACAAATATTGAAAAGACAAATTTAGAAGTATTACAGTCGAGTCAGAATAAAAAAAGTTATTTAATGTTTAGCATTCTAAGCATCACATTTTAAAACTCAGTCTGTTTTCTGAATTTGTAAGATATGATTTGTAGCAGGGCTATCTTTATTAATACTTTAACTGCAAATTTTGAATTTTTTAAATTTAAATTTATTTAGTTTTAGTTTCAATTTTTTAAATTTAGAAATTTAAGTGCTAAGCAAATTGTGTGTGTGCTGGAACTAATTTTTCAATGATACATATTTAGACAAAATTTTATGCATACCTCTTTTCTAGGTCTCTTGATCACAATTTCTAATGATGATGATGATGATGATAATGGTACAATAAAATGCTTGGCCATAAAATTATATTTTATTTTATATAATGTCTTTCCTAACAAGTGCAATATTATCTTTAAACAATGTGCAATTCTGTTACTCAGACAAACTTGGCATTTGAGTTCATTTCACTTAAGCTAGCATCAAAACATTGCTTGACATGGTCGGTCTTACTGTGTTTAAGAAATTATTACAATGCCTTAAGTCAGTAGCATCTGTAGCCACTAAAAGCTTTGTGTGATCTACTTGGTCATTGATATGAGATGGAAAATTTCTTCAAGTAGTTCTCATATCACAGACTTTCCACTGTGATAAAGATCGGAATCTTTTTCACACATTAGAATTTGGAATTATTAAGCAGAACCACCCACCTAGACATTGAATTTGTCTTCTTTTCTCAACATTTGTGCAGAACTGTTTGTTTTTTGCATGTGTGAGAAAAAGGTCCCAAACTTCTGGGACTAATTTCTTCTATTTGAAGAGTAATAGTGAGGTGAATAACAGGATTGAATTCAGACATTTACTCAGTGCATAGGAAATTCATGAACTGCCCTGTAGTACCTCAGGTCAGGAAGTGAGAATGGATATTGTTGGTTTAACCCACAGTCATTTAATCTTTGATTTGTTTAACAAATACTGGAGCAATATGTTTGGTTTTGAGAGGATTACACAGACTTGCTCTCAACCCTCAAGGAGTTTAGAATCTAATTCAATAGAAAGGATATATCTTTCTTGGTATGATTATTTACCTTTTCACATGAATAGACTGGAGCCAAATGAAAGAATAGGGATGATTTACATTGGCAGAAGGAAAAGGAAAAACTTGTGACATACTTCATGACTGAGATACAAGTGTGTCTAGACTGCTCTTATGGGAAATGGGGGAATCACCAGAAGCATTTGAGCAGGTTTGTGTTTTAGCAAATCTTGTCATACCAGTGTATCAGAATGGTGTATAAGAATAAAAATAGCAGTTAGGAGGGCATTGTAATAATCTAGCCATAAAATAATGGACGTCAAAACTATGGTCTTTAGGAGTAAAGCTGAAAAGAAAACATGCCAAAGAAATGTTTATAAACTAGATTAAGCAAGAGTCTTGTTGCTGTTGTTGGAATACGGGAGCCAATGGCTTAAAAAAGAATAATTATATGTCTTTGAGATTTTCAGCTTGAACGTTTGGGAGAAGGGTTGTTTATTTTTCCCCATCAATTACAAATTGCTAAGTCTCTTTAAAAGCACAAGAACTTCATGTTTTAGGTGCCAATTAATCGAAAACTGACCTCTTCCAGGGCCTGCTGTCCTAGGATTGCTTTCAGATTTTCTGAGTAGATTTGGAGTCAATTCCACAGTGGAATTGTTCTGGAATACTTGTTTCTGAACTACAATCACTTTTGAATTGGGGGAGGGGATACTAATTGAGTAAATTTATGAGAAAGGACTTGGTTTCTTTTGGTAAAATAGAGGTAAGAGGTGAGTTTCAAGACCAAACTGTGTTCCCAACTTCACTTAAATAAAACAGCATTTAGGGTGTCCCACTGCAGAGGTTCTCATACTACAAGTGACCCTGCAATCACTTAGGATCCACAGGACTCACTTCAGAGGATATGGATCTCACTGATCCAGAATATCTGTAATCTAGATATCAGTATGTAGAAATCAAGACTTGGACATCTTTTGACAAGCACCCCATTTTCTAATGAAAAATAGTCCAAGGACTTCACTGAGAAATGCTGTCTTAGACTGATTACAGATTCCTTAGCTTGATCCTGTCCCTTGTAAGATCCACAAGCATTGGATTGTGTTTATACAGTGGAATTAAATAAAACACACCTCATAAAGACAACTTTTACCTTCAAAATTCCAGATGATAAAATTAGCAACTGTCTGTTATAAAAAGTAGTTAGGGCAATCATTTGGAAAACTTGAGAGATACCCTAGTGACATCTTTTAAAAATAAATGCCAGGTGGTCCTTCTTTCCAATATGAAGGAAATGACTGATTTCTTTACTACTGTGAAAAGGTATATGACATGCCATTTAAAAGCTGATAGCAACCTGGCTGGAACTCCCTTCTTATGGTAACACCTGCCAGGGAAGCCTGCATCAGGCAAACATCTGGGAGTTCTCTGATGTAGGGAAGACTGATAGTTTCCAGACCTTTCCTGCATGCTCTCTCACTGAGAACTGTTCCAAGATGATTATCATATTTCAGAAGCTTGAACTGTGTCAATGGAATGCCAACTAATTTTGGATGACCTTAAAGGTATAGCTAGGTCTCCACAATTTTACTTATATAGAGCACTCATTTTTACTCATGTGCTGATTTATTATAGTACATTTCTTGTCCTAATCTATATGCCTTAGGATAGCCCCATCTGCTAGCAGAAAAGGGAATAAGTCAAGCGCTGATATGGCTGTTTTGGTTGATATGATTGTAAAACTGCTTTCAGTCTGAGTTTTTGACTGTATTAATGTTTTCTTTCTATTCCTTTCCTTTGCTGAAGTATTTTAGTTTTTTATCAGAGTGGCATTGATTAACAAAATCTAATAAGTTTCAAGTGTACAATTCGGAAGTGTTTTGATGTTTTTGAAGCATAAATAAATACTGCCTTAGCCGATCAAAAGAACACTGATATCATTTGGGGAACATTAAAGTGAAGTGTCAATTTAACTACCTTGACTTTTCTCAGAATTTCCTCATTGGAGTCATTGGATACAGAAACCTTCCAAGTGATTGCTTGCTAAGATAGCAGATACAGCTGGAGAAAATGGGGCAAATAAGCTATTTTAAAATTATTTTATAGTTGACACTTATGAGGGATAATTTTTAACAAGTGAACATAGCCATGTAACTGCAATGAAAATAAGCTTTGAGCTTACTCAAAACAGCTACATGATCAGGTGCTTCTGCAACAAGATAGTTACTTGTATTTTAATAACCCCCACTGCTGCATGTGGCAAGCATGCATCCTCTTCCCCTGCACCCTCACTTAGCCTGAAAATTATCCATCATGAGTAGTGGAATTAGTGACAAGAGATAGATTTCTCCAAATAAGTAAGTGGTAGAGTTTTATTTTCTAAGGAAAAGAATTACTAAAACCAAAAAGTTATTTTAATTTTTTTTCTGTTTTATCAAAACACCAGCAGCTTTATCTAATTCTGCTTTTTCCTTAACTGCAATTCTATTATGTGCCATTTTTCAAAATATGAAAGAGTCATTTCTCAGAGACTTTAGGAGTCTATCTGGACACCATGAGGTAAAAATCAGGTGAGAGGTAAATTTATCCCAATTTATAGAGGGCAGAGGAAGTAGCCAAGAATTCTTGAAAATTATACAAATTAGTTAGATAAATTTAGAGAAAGATAAAATGCAATACTGTTACAGACTTAAGTATACAGGACTGAGAAAAGTGATTTCTCAAATAATATTTTTGCTTTAGAGGAAAAAATTGACGTAAATGACAGAGGTTCTGTTCATCCCTCTGGCGACCCAAATCAAAGTTATGACAGAAACAGAGAGCAAACAGCAAGGAAAAATCACCTGGGATCTAGCTGAACAAGCCATACAACTAGGAAGAAATCTAAGAAATCTAAGAAATCACCCAGCAACGGCAGAAGGTAGGATGGGGTGAAGACGTGAAGCTGCCCAGTCCTGAGTGGCTGAGTGGGACAGAGGCTACAGGAGCTGCAGATGTCTCTTAAAGGGGCCATGTTTATGAGCAGACTTTTGCAATGACAGACCTGATTGCTCTGAGCACCAGTGTCAGTTTGCCTGTGCAGGGGGCACCAAGGACTTACAGGGGGACACTGAGTTGTCACAACAAGGGCTGAGGAAAGACTCATCCTGTATAGAAGTGCCAGTGGTATCCATTGCTCCTCTGTTGAGCCCTCTCCCATTCCAGTATGTGTGATCAGCGCTGCCATAATGGAGACTTCATCTAACTTGGTAACAGAGGTCGCTCTGTCCAGAGTATTCCCTAAAACTCCATCTCCCCCAACTTGCTGCCCCACCCAAGCCACATCCAAGTGTGTCTTTACTTAGTCAGATGCCCCTTGATGAGCAGCACCTAAACTCACACTGGTAGCAGCTGGCCTTGGTTTCTGGTGTGGCCTTTTGAGGCAACTATAAACACAGCATCTGTGGGTTGCTTGCTGAATTTTAACAAGTGGCTCTGAAGGGGCAAAAGATTGGACTAAATTTGTCCTGCAGCTGAACCCCTCTCAGGACTGTGCCACTGGACACCTACTCCACAAAGCTACACTAATAAGATCAAGAGACTTAGGAGCTTTGCTTAGTACATAGAAACAGACACAGAAAGACAGACAAAATGGGAAGACAAAGAAGCAGAAACCATATGGGAGAACAGAACAGAGATCCAGAAATAATGGAGTCAAGCAATCCAACAGAGGCAGAATTCAAAACACTGGTTATAAAGATGCTCAACAAACTTAGGGGAAGTATAGATAAATTCAGTGAGAACTTTAACAAAAAGATATAAAGCCTAAAAATGGAAATGGAAATTATAAAAGGGAACCAGACAGAAATAAGAACACTTTATCTGAGATGAGAAGTATATTAAATGGAATAAACAAAATGAATAAATAAGATCAAACGATCTATATAGAAGATGGGAAAGTCAAGGACATTGGGATAAATTTACCTATTACCTGATTCTCACTCAGAATGTCAAGAAAAAAGAAGCCAAGACTATAAAAATAATTTAAGGAGACTATTGGACACTATTAAAGTTCAAAATATTCATGTCGTAAGGGTACCTGAAGGGATACAAGATGTTGAAAAACTATTTGAAAAAATTATGATGGTAAACTTTCCTAACGTGGTGAAGGAAATAGACATAAAATCTCAGGAAGCTCAGAGAGTCCCCAAAACCAAGAACCACATGAAGACATATTATAATTAAAATGTCAAAAGTTAAATACAAAGAGAATCTTAAAAGCAGTAAAAGAAGGAGAAAGTTACCTACAAGGGAGCACCAAGAAGACAGACAGCTGATTTCTCAAAAGAAACTATGCAGGACAGAGGGCTTGGCACAAAATATTCTACATGATGAAAGCCCAGGATCTACAACAAAGAATACTTTATCTAGCAAAGCTATCATTTAGAGTTGAAGGACAGACAATGAGCATCTCATAGGAAAAGAAGCTAAAGAAATTTATAATTACCAGGACAGTATTACAAGAAATGATGGAAGGACTTCTTTAAGAAGAAAAAATATGTATCAAAACCTCGAATAAAGAATAGTCATAACTACATTCCTATCAACAAGTACCTCAAATGGAAAAAAATTAAGTGCTCCAACCGAAAGATAGAGTGGCTGAATGGATAAGAAAACAAGCCCCCTACATATGCTGCCTACAAGAGACTCACTTCAGATTAACGGACACACATAGACTAAAAAGAAGGGGATGGAAAAAGTTATTGCCTCGATGGACCTAGAAAATATTGTGCTGAATGAAATGGGTCGGATAAAGACAAATATCACATGATTTCACGTACATGTCGAATCTAAAGAACAAAATCAGTGTCAACAACAAAAGTGGAAATAAACTTACAGAGAATATTTAGAGGGATACTAGATGAGAGGGGATTTTGGGGACAAAAAAGGCAAAGAGATTAAGAAGTACAAATGGATTATTGCAGAACAGACATGAAGATCTAGAGTGTACTATGGGGAATATGGTTAATAACATTGTAATAAATATGAAAGGGGGAAGAGAGGTACTAGATTTAGTGGGGTGATCACTTTGTGAGTTATGTAGGTCTCTGATCACTATGCTATACAACTGAAATGAATATATTCTATGCCAACTATAATTGAAAATAAAAGTTATTTATATTGTACAATGTAAATATAAGCAACTCATTGTCTATTATATTTTCATAAAGACAAAAAAGAAAAAAGAATATTATTACTTTAAAGATAGTGTTTTCTTTTATTTTGTATGCTAATAGTTAATGAACATCTAAATAATTTAATATAAATTACTTATATAATGATTGCTCATTTTTAGTGTTGTATGGCATATTGAATGATTATATGGTTGGTATAATTGTCAATCTACATTGCAAAGATGATTTTGAGACCAGGAGTCATTTCTGCATTATAGATACTTAAAATTATGCACAAAGGGAAACTGTCTTGACCTATTCAAACAAACAAGAAAGAGAAGACTGTTAGAAAGTGGGAGACATTTTTAGTAAGTCAATAACCATAAATATTTGACAGAAATTGCAATTTTAAATACATTAGGTCTTAAGGACAGCAAAAGTGAGACTTGTGGCAAAAAAAATATGACTGGAACATGGAATCATGGTGTCAATTTGCATTTATAAAGTGTATTTTGCTGTTGACATTAATTTATTTCTTTTAAAAAGGAAAAAATTATATAGAAAGCTAATATGAGGCCATTGGGGGAGCTGATTTCTGGTGAACAGAGCAAGATTATTTGTTGACAGTTCTGCATCTTAAAGTTAGAGCAGTATTTGAACCTAAAGAGCTGGGTAAAAAAGTTTGGGTACCAATATATGCCTGTTTAGGTTCAGTCTCTTACTATGTGAAACAATGTCAGTGAAGAATTTTTCTTTACAAGAGAGCAGTGGAACTCAGTGAATGCTATGAAATAAATTTTTATTTCCTCCAGAATTCATATTTTAAAACCCTAACCCCCAGTGTGATGGTACAATTAATCCTTGAACAACACAGATTTGAACTGCATGAATTAACTTATACAATAAAAGGATTTTTCCCGATAAATACGTAGTACTGTAAATGTATTTTTCTCATGAAAATGTTCTTTTTCTAGCTTTATTGTAAGAGTACAGTATATAATACATAAACATACAAAATGTGTGTTAATTGACTATGTTATCAGTGAGATTTCTGGTTAACAGTAGGCTTTTAGTATTTGAGTTTTTGTGGAGTCAAAAAAATGGATTTTCAACTGTGTGGAGTGTCAGTGCCCCTAATCTCTGTGTTGTTCAAAGATCAACTGTATTTGGAAATGGACCTTTGGGAGACAGGTTTAAATAAAGTTATGAGTGTGGGGTCCTTATGATGGGATTAGTGCCCTTATAAGAGAGCAAAGTTCTTCCTCTGTCTCTCTGTCTTCTTCTTTCATCTTCTCCTCTCCCTAACTGTGAGGGTACATCAAGATGTTGGCTCTCACTAGGAACAGAATCAGCCAGGACCTTGACCTTGGTCTTCCAAGCCTACAGAAATGTGAGAAATAAGTTTCTGCTTTTAAGCCACCCAGTCTATGGTATTTTGTTATATCAGCCTGAACTGACTAAGACAGTAAAGTTAGATGAAACAGAGCTAACAATTTAAGATGGGTAAGAAAGCTGATTTTTGCTTTAGGACCTACTTCTATCAACCTATCTCTAAATTTTATAATTCTTAAAAGTAGAAATTCTTAAAAGTAAAATCGTGCTTGCTTTACAAAATTATTTGTGATGGAAAAAATTCCACATATATATTTTATATTTTATTTTCCATGCTTACACAGAAACTCAGTTTTGACCATATGAATATGATCTAGTATCACCCTTTACTTTATGGTGTCTTCTGTGAATTTTAAACAGTAAGGTTGGGAATAAACAAAAGACTCTTAAAAGGCAAATCTTGCAAATGCAGATTTAAGCAGTGATTGAAAATATCGCTGGACTGATGATCATCTTACATATTATATTAGTATTCCTAATCAACTTGAAGGTAACTATCATATGTTTTATGACCTTTGAAATTTCCTTTATCTTAAAACTTGAGCCAAAGTATAAAGGATGTTAAGGATTTCACAGCACCAATGTATCTTATCAGAACATAATTTAAGCTAGGAATGAAAACAAAGACTTTTCATTAGTTATTTTTTATTGATATTGTAACTTTATTAGATATTTATAACATGAAAATGAACAGGTATATCTGGGGAATGGGATAGGGAGAATAGAAGATGTGAATACAGTGGACTGAAACAGGGGACATGTAGTCAAAATTCAAAGAGGTCTTCCCTAAGGAAATTGCACAGCTGTCTGGAATTCTGAGTGAGACAAGTAGAAATAAAAGTGTCTTTCATATATACAAACTTTTGATTAAACTATTGAGATTAGACCCCCTGCAGAGTTTTTGAGAATATAATAGCTTCTTCTTAGTTGAATATTAGCAGTGTTTTTCAAAGTGTGGTTCCAAGACCAGTAGCATCAGCATCACCTAGTAATTACTTAGAAACATAAATCTGGGGGCCTGACCATATCCTCAGACATACAGAATCAGAAACTTTAAGGGTGAGGCCTAGCAATCTGTTTTTTAAAAATCCCTCCAGAGGATTCTGAAGCATGCTCAAGTTTGAGTACCAATAGGCCACAGAGTCAATGTCCTCTCTGGATCAACAGTATTCAACATCATCTGGGAGCATGTTAGAAATGCAAATTAGCAGGCCCCACTCCAGACCTACTGTGCTGAAATCTGCATTTTAACAAGGTCTCCATGTGTTCCACATACATATTAATATTTTGAATAAACATTTGAAAGGTACTGCTTTGTCTAGGACAGTGGTTCTCAAACTTAGAGGTACTTAGAGAATCACCTAGGAAACTTTAAAAAATCTGTATGTCAAGACCTCTCTCTGGAGCAATTAAATTAGAATTCCTGGGGGGTAGGCATGGGTATTGGTAGCTGTGAAATCTCACCATGTGATTCCAGTGTGTGCACGGCTCAAATCAAGTAGCCTTACTCCAGGTTGTGGCTTATTTATCCTGCTTTATTAATTACCACTACATTGTCTTCTGCCAGGAAATTACTGATAGTGTTAAACTGACGATTCTACCCATTCATTCACATGAACTCTACTAACAGTTTTGTGTGCATACATTGTTTTTCATTGTTTGTCATTTTAATGGAGTCTTTGAAGGTAGTGAGATAAATGTATGCAATCAGCCTGACTATGAAGTCAGAAGATCTTATCTTTAATTTTAAAAGTTAACTATTTTCTTATTAAAATTTGAGGAAAAAAGTATACAAAAAATAATCATTCATAATCTCACAACATAGAGTTATTCTCTTAACTTTGGCATCTATCCTTCCAGTCTTTCTCTCTGTACAAGTATTTTTAAAAAATGGGGTCATGCGTATATGAAGCTTAGAATTCTAATTTTAACACATTTCTTCAACCTAAATTTCATTGAAAAGATATATTTAAAAATAAGTGTATTTGCAATGGTATAGTTCTAATATATTTTATTTAGATGTTTCACTATGGCTGGTCAGCTAGACTGTTTCAAATTTGTTGATATAAAAAAGCTGTTAGAATATTTTGGTTTTGAAACTTTTGTGCACACCTCTGATTATTTCTTAGAACAGATACTAATATATAGAATTACTGGTTCAAAAATATAAAGATTATAGCTGAGAAACATAGCAGAGTGGGAGACGTTCCCAGATCTCTCTTCTTGAAACAACAATAAGCTAAACATCTAACACTCAACAAAAAACACCCACGCTGTACACTAGCATGTCTCAGCGTGGGATTTGTGCATAAGAGTTACCACAAGTCAGACCTCCGGTGTAGGGCATTGGATTGGGAGAAATAAAGAAGCAGCCTCTCACAGTGACCAGAGCTCCCTGAAGGGAGAAGAGGAGCGAAGAGGTGTGGGGAGTTCCCTGAAGAGCCCTGCCTGGGAGAGTTGTGAGTTCCATACAGCCTGCGGCAGGGCTGAGTCAACAGGGCAGAAAGCAGAGAAATAGGACAGCAGAGAAACAACAGTTGATTTATACCAGCCACGGTTGAAAAACTGAGGCTAAGCCACAGTTTCAAATCCCCAACTCAAAGGGCCCCTCCCCGCAATATCCTCCAATATTGAAAACTGTGGAGCCTCAGGGGAATCTGAGCAAACACTATCGAAGCTGTTACTAACACTGACAGGAACTAAAAGTGAGAATAATGAGTGTGATTAAATATCTACCAGAAAATAAAGGGCATTATTAAAGTTTTATATAAAGCAGGGATCCAAGAGGCTTAGATGCCACCTACTGGGGGAAAAAAGTGCCTTCATTTCAAAAGGCTAAAGAGAGACCTTTATATAATATATATTTTTTCTTCCATTAATGCCCAGGTGGAAAAATAGTCCATTAAACACCATGAACAACCAAGGTGACTAGGCATCTCAGAAAGAAACAGAAAAGATCTCAAGAAAATAAGCTTATAGATATAGAAATATGTGACTTAAATGACAAAGAATTCAAGATAGTACATCTGAAAAACTCAATGAATTCCAAAATGAGTCATGAAAACAATTTCAGGAATTGAAAAAAAAAACACCTAGATGAGCAAAACAAGAAAAATGAATCCCTCAAATAGAATAGAATAGATCTTCTGGAGATAAAAAAAATACACTGTAAGAGTTGAAAAATGAAATAGCAAGCTTGGGGAATAGAATCGACCAAATAGAAGAAAGGATCAGTGATATCGAAGGCAGAAATCTAGAAATAAATCAGAAAAAAGAAAAGAGAAACCGAAGAATGAAAAATAATAAGAGAAATACAAGAACTAGCTGACACCATCACAAGAGGAAACATGAGAATAATGTGCTTTATCGAAAGTAAAGAAATGTAGCAGGGATTAGAAAGCAAATTCAAACAAATAGTTGATGAGAATTTCCTAAATCTAAAGAATGAGCTGGAGGTTGGAATTCAAGAAGTCAACAGAACACCCAATTATCTCGACCCAAAAAGGCCTTCACTAAGACATATTGTAATAAAATTATAAAAAAATCAATGACAAAGACAGAATTCTCAGAGCAGCCAGGGAGAAGGAAACAGTAATTTATAAAGGAAAACACATTAGATTAGATTGTCAAAATTCTCAGCACAGACCTTACAAGTCAGAAAGAAATGGAATCAAATATTTAAACTATTAAGTGAAAGGAGCTACCACACTAGAATAATGTATCCAGCTCTGATCTCCTTTAGATACCAAGGAGAAATAAAGAACTTTCCGGACATATAAAAATAGACTGCATTCTCCACTATGAAGCCTGTGATACAGGAAATATTGAACGGGGGTCAGCTACCTAAAACAAAATGACAAAAAAAAAAAAAGAAGTAAAGCGACTATCAGGCAAATAAGCAGGGGAGTGAAACACTTACTAAGTAAGAATGAGGCATTAAAAGCTTAAACAATAAGACAATTGCTATAGCAAGATAGTAATGAATGTTCAGTATACATAGGGACAAATTGAGACGACAATGACTGAAAAGGGGAGGATTCAAATATTCAAATTCACAAAACGGAATGATGGCACATGCAAAACAAAATAGACGACTGTCTACACACACACACACACACACACACACACACACACATATCTCCTTTACTAATTTGTAACGGTAACCACATATCAAACATTCAGAACTGAAGTATATAAAAGAAAACAAGAAGAATCAGAGAGAAACCCACAAAAGCCAATTAAAATGAAAACAGAAACACAAGGACATAGAAGCAATGGAAACACCAAGCTACCAGAAAGCAAAAGGTAAAATGATTACAAGAAAGCCTCATATTACAATAATCACTCTAAATGTAAATTATCTGAACTCACCAATAAAAAGACACAGAGTTGCAAAATGGATCAAAAAACAAAACCCAATTATATGCTGCCTCCAGAAGACACATCTCAGCACCAAAGCCAAATATAGACTCAAAGTGAAAGGGTGGAAAATGATATTTCAAGCAAATGGCATTCACAGAAAAACCGGAGTAGCAATACTAATCTTGGATGAAATAGACTTCGAAATATGAAAGGTAAAGAGAGATACTGAGGGACACTTCACAATGACAAAGTTACTCATGCAAGAAGACATAACACTTATTAGAATCTATACTCTCAGTTATGAAACCCAAAATATGTAAAGCAACTACTAAGAGAAGTAAAGGGAGAAACAGACCAAAACACTATCATAGTAAGAGACCTTAAAACCCCACCGTCAGATATGGACAGTTCATCCTAACAAAATCAATAAGGAAGTAACATCCTTAAATGATACATTAGACAAACTAGACATAATTGACATTTACAGGGCCTTCCATCCCCAAACAACTGCTTATATATTCTTCTCTAGTGGACATAGAACATTATCAACGATTAACCACATACTGGAACACAGAGATAACCTCAACAAATATAAGAGTATTGAAATCATACCAAACATATTCTCTGATCATAATGCTTTGAAACTAGAGATTATCTGCAAAAAATAAATCAGGAAGAACCACATGCTACTGAAGAATAACTGGGTCAGAAAAGAAATAAAAAGATCAAGAGATACATAAAAACAAATGATAATGGTAGTACAACATATAAAAACTTTTGGGACATGGCAAAAGCAGTCATCAGAGGAAAATTTATATCACTACAGGTCTATCTCCAAAAACAAGAAAGAGGCAAAATAAACAACTGAGTGCCTCATCTTAAAAAAAAAAAACTAGAAAAGGAAGAAGAAATGAAGCCTAAAATAGCAGAAAGAAAGAAATAATCAAAATAAGAGCAGAAATAAATGAAATTGAAAACAAAAAAATATAAAAATAAAATAAATGCAACAAAGAGCTGGTTCTTTGTAAAGGTTAATAAAATTGATAAAAGCCTGGCTGAACTCACTGATCAAAAGAGAGACAGAGAGAGAGACACACACAGAAACACAGAGAGAGACAGAGAGAGAGACAGAGAGAGAGAGAGAGAGAGAGAGAGAGAGAGAGAGAGAGAGAGAGAAAGGACACAAATAAAATCACGAATGAAAGCAGAGAAATTATGACTGATAATGCAGAAATGCAAAGGATTATACATGAATACTATGAAAAAGTATATAACACTAAATTTAATAACCTAGAAGAAATGGAACAATACTTAGAAAAATACAATCTTCCCAGACTGAATGAAGAAGAACTGGAAAATCTAAATAAAGTGATCAGCAGTATGGAAATTGAAACAATTATCAAAAACCTACCAAAAAGTAAAAGTCCAGGACCAGATGGCTTCACCAGTAAGTTTTACCAAACATTCAAAGAAGATGCAATATGTATTCTCAAAATCTTCAAAAAAATTGAAAAGGAGGCAATTCTTCCCAATACATTTTATGATGCCAATATTCCCCTGATACCTGGTAAAGATGAAACAAAAAAAGAAAACTACAGACCGATATCTCTCATGAACTCAGTTACAAAAATCCTAAATAAAATACTAGCTAACTGAATACAGAAAAATATTAAAAAGATTATACACCATAATCAAGTGGCTTTCATCCCAGAGGCACAGGGATGGTTCAACATAAGCAAATCGATTCGTGTGATGCAACATATAAACAAATTAAAAAATAAGAATCATATGATCATATCAATAGATGCAGAAAAAGAATTCAAAAGGATACAGCATTCATTTATGATCAAAACAATTAACAAAATCGGTATTGAAGGAAAAGTAAGTTAACAAAATAAAGGCCACATATGACAGAACCTCAACCAACATTATAATGCAATCCCCATCAAAATCCCATCGGCATTTTTTAGAGAAATAGAACAAAAAATAAATCATCAGATTTGCATGGAAGCACAAAAGACCCCTAATTGCCAAAGTCATCCTGAGAAAAAACAATGAGGTTGGAGGCATCACTCTGCCTGACTTCAAATTATACCACAATGCAACAGTAATCAAAACCCCATGGTATTGGCATTTTATGAGGGTTACTTTATCACCACAGCCTCTCCAACAGTTTTTATTACTTGTCTTTTTGATTAAAGTCATTCTTACAGTTGTAAAGTGGTATTTCATTGTGATATTGATTTGCATTTATCTGACAGCTAGTGAAATTGAACATCTTTTCATATGTCCATTGGCCAATTGTATGTCTTCTTGAGAGTAGTGTCTATTCAGGTCCTCTGTCATTTTTTTAATTGGACAGTTCTTTTTTTTTTCCCTTTTGTTGAGTTTTATGAGTTCTCTTTACACTTTGGATATAGCTCCTTATTGGAGTTGTTGTTTGCAAATATCTTCTCCATTTAGTTGGTTGCCTCTTTTTTTTGTTGATGATTTCTTTTGCTATGGAGAAGTTTTCTAGTTTGATAGAGTCCCATTCATTTATTTCTGCCTTTACATCCTTTGTCTTTGAGATCAAATTCATAAAATGCTCTCTAAGACCAAGGTCCATGTTTAATACCTATGTATTCTTCTACACAGTTTATTGTTTTAGGACTGAAATTTAGGTTTTGATCCATTTTGAGTTAGTTTTGGTATATGGTGACAGATAACAATCTAAATGAATTCTTTGGTATGTGGCTTCCTAGTTTTCACAGTGTCATTTATTGAACAGACTTTCTTTTTTTCCATTGTATGTTTTTGGCTGCTTTGTCAAAAACTATCTGCCCACATATATATGGGTTTATTTCTGGGGTCTCAGTTTTGTTCCATTTGTCTGTATGTCTGTTTTTCTGCCAATACAATGCTGTTTTTATTATTGTCACTTTGCAGTATAATTCGAATTCAGGCAGTTTGATACCTCCGGCCTTGTTCTTTTGTCTTGGGATTTCTTTGGATATTTGTAGTCCTTTGTACTTCCATACAAATCTGATGGTTTTTTGTTCTATTTCTTCCAAAAATGCCAATGGGATTTTGATGGAGATTGCATTAAATCTGTATAATGCTTTAGGTAATAAGGTCATTTTTAACTATGTTGATTCTTCCAATCCAAGAACATGGAATATCTTTCCATTTCTTTGTATCTTTCCCTATTTCTTTTAATAGGGTCTTACAGTTTTGTTTATATAGGTCCTTCACATATTTCGTTAGATTTATCCCTAGGTATTTTATTCTTTTTGTTGCAATTATAAAATAAATTATTTTTCCACTTCTTTTTCTGTCACTTCATTATTAGAGTATAGGGATGCTATAGATTTTTTAAATGGTGCTTGTGTATCCAGAGACTTTACTGTATTTGTGTATTGTTTCTAGTAGTGTTCTTGTGTAGTCTTTAGGGTTTTCTATATACAGAATCATATCATCCACAAATAATGACAGTTCGACTTCTGTGTTTCCTATTTGGATGATAGGTTTTGTTATCAAAGTAATATTGGCCTTAAATAATGTTTTAGGAAGAATTGCCTCCTCTTCAATTTTTTTGAAGAGTTTGAGGAGAATTAAGTATAAAATCTTCTTTGAATGTTTGCTAGAATTCACTGGTGAAGCCATCTGGTCCCGAACTTTTACTTCTTGGTAGGTTTTTGATAATTGTTTCTATTTTCTTACTGCTTATTGGTCTATTTAGATTTTTCAGTTCTAAGTATTGGTCCATTTATTCTAGGTTATTAAATTTAGTGTTATATACTTTTTATAGTATTTTTCTATGATCCATTGTATTTCTGCAATGTCAGTCATAATTTCCCCTCTTTCATCTCTGATTTTGTTTATTTGTGTCCTTTATCTTTTTTCTTTAGTGACTCTAGTCAGGTTTTTGTCAATTTTATTAACCTTCTCAAAGAACCAGCTCTTTTTGGAATTTATTTTTTTTCTATCATTTGTTGTTGTTGTTGTTGCTGTTGTTGTTTTCAGTTTCATTTATTTCTATTCTAATTTTGATTATTTCTTTCTTTCTGCAGACTTTACGTTTCATTTGTTCTTCCTTTTCTAGTTTTTAAAGATAAAGTTGTTTTGGGTTGTTTATTTGGGCTTTTCTTGTTTTTGAAGATATGACTCTAATGATGTGAACTTTCCTCTTATGACCGTTTTTGCCATGTCCCAAAAGTTTTGATGTATTGTAGTATTATTATTATTTGTTTCTATGTATCTCTTGATCTTCTTTTAATTTTTTCTCTGAACCAGTTATTCTTCAGTAGTATGTTCCTTAATCTCCATGTATTTGTGGTTCTTCCTGATTTCTTTCTAGAGTTGATCTTTAATTTCAAAACATTATAATCAGAGAATATAGTTAGTGTGATTTCAACCCTCTTATATTTGTTGAGGCTATCTCTGTGTCCCAATATATGATCGATTCTTGAGAATATTCCACGTGCACTAAAGAAGAATGTATAAGCAGTTGTTTTGGAATGGAAGACATTGTAAATGTAAATTATGTCCAGTTGCTCTAATGTGTCATTTAAGGATGTGATTTCCTTATTGATTTTTTTGTTTGTGTGATCTGTCCATATCCAAAAGTGGGAAACTTAGTTCACCTACTATGATAGTGTTTTGGTCTGTTTCTCCCTTTAGCTCTGTTAGTAATTGCTTTACATATTTTGGGGCTCCCTCATTGGGAGCATAGATATTAATAATTGGTATGTCTTCTTGGTGCATGATTCCCTTTATTTTTAAGAAGTGTCCCTCAGTATCTTCCTTTACCTTTTTTATTTCGAAGTCTAGTTCATCCGATATTAGTACCACTACTTCCACTTATCTTTGATTGTCATTTGCTTGAAATATCACTTTCCATCCTTTCACTTTGAGTCTATATTTGTCTTTGAGCTGAGATGTGTCTCTCATAGGCAGCATATGGTTGGGTTTTGTTTTTTTTATCCATTCTGCAACTCTGTGCCTTTTTATTGGTGAGTTCAATCTATTTACATTAGGATGATTATTGAAATACGAGGTCTTATTGCCATCTTATCTTTTCCTTTCTGGTATCTCAGTGTTTTCATTGCTTCATTGTTCTTGTGCTTCTTTTTTTCTTTATTTTGGTTGGTTTTTGTGAGTTTTTCCTCTGGTCCTTCTTGTTTTATGTTTTATACAAAGGTTCTGAATCTTTGGCCTATGGTAACTATTATGAATATGTAAAGGATGTATATACAATCATCCATTTTCTTCTGTGCATGCCTTATTTCCATTTCCCTTTGCAAATTTGGATCTTTGAATACTCTCTTTTCATTCACCATTATCTCAATTTTTTCTTATGTATGCTGAACGTTCATTACTATCTTGTTATAACAATTCTCTTCTTATTTTTCAAGCTTATAATGTCCTGTTCTTAGTAAGGTATGGACTCCTGTGCTTCTATTTGCTTTATAGACACTTTACTCCTAATTATGTATTTTTTTGTTATTTCATTTTATGATAACTGACCCCTTTCTGTATTTCCTGCAGTGCAGGCCTCATAGTGGGGAATTCCCTCAATTTTTGTATGACTGGAAAAGTCTTAATTTCTCCTGCATATCTAAAGAAGATCAGAGCTGGATACATTATTCTAGACTGGTAGTTCCTTTCACTGAATAGTTTAAATATTTGATTCCATTCCTTTCTGGCTTGTAAACTTTTCACTTAGATGAGGAAGGATAATCTAATGGGTTTTCCTTTATAAGTTACACTTTCTTCCCCTTGGCTGCCTTGAGAATTCTGTCTTTTTCATTGATGTTTGAAAATTTTAATACAATGTGTCTTGATGAAGGCCTTTTAGTGTCGAGATAATTGGGTGTTCTTTTGACCTCTTGATTTCCAAGCTCCAGCTCATTCCTTAGATTTGGGAAATAATTCTCAACTATTTGTCTGAATTTGCTTTCTAATCCTTGGTTATTTTCCTCTCTTTCGATAATACCTAGCATTCTTATGTTTCATCTGCTGATGGTATCAGCTAGTTCTTAAATTTTTCTTTCATTATTTTTCATTCTTTGGTTTCTGTCTTCTTCCTTCTGATTTATTTGCAGATTTCTGTCTTCAATATCACTGATCCTTTCCTCCATTGGTCGACTCTATTTTTCAAGCTTGTTATTTAATTTTTCATCTCTTGCAGTGTGTTCTTCATCTCCAGATGTTCTATTTGGTTCTTTTCATGGGTTTCAATCTCCTTGCTCTGCTCATCTAGTGTTTTTTTTTTTTCAATTCTTGAAACTGTTGATTTGAGTTGTTTTGGAACTCATTGAGTTTTTTTCAGAAGTACCACCCTGAATTATCTGTCTTTTAAGTCACATATTTCTATGTCTGTAAGCTTATTTCCTGGAGATTTTTCTCTTTTATTCTGAGATGCCTTGTCACCTTGGTTGTTCATGGTGTTTAATTTTTTACCTGAGCATTAATGGAAGTTTATTCTGATTTTTCTCCAGAAACATTTATTATATAAAGGTCTCTCATTAGCCTCTTGCATGGAAGGCGCTTTTCTTTAGGTTTCCATAGGTGATGTTTAAGCCTCTTGGATCCCTGCTTTATATAAAATCTTAATAACACTTTTTAAATTTTCTTGTCGATATTTAATCACTCTCGCTACTCTCAGTTTCAGTCTCTGTCAATGTCAGTGACATTCTCAACAGTGTTTGCTCAGATTCCCCTCAGGCTCCACAGTGATTTTTCTCATAGGATATGGTGGTGGGGCCCTCTGGGTTGAGGGTTGGGGCCAGTGGCTCAGCTTCAGTTTTGCAAACACGACCAGGAGACATCAGCTGTTGTTTCACTGTGGTCCCATCTCACTTCTCTGCTTTCTACCCTGATGACTGGATTCTGCAGCCAGCCAGCCACTAGAATTCATAGCTATTCCAGGCAGGAATGTTCAAGGAACTGGCCACGTGAACTCTCTGCTCCTTCTCCCCTCCCCCTTCTCCTGCAGGGAGCTTGGGGAACTGCGAGCGGTAGCTTCTTTATTAATCCTAGTCCACCGCCTGACATCCAGGGTTCTGACCTGTGGTAGCTTTATACGCAGATCCCATGCTCAGACATGCTGGTGCGCAGTTTGAATATTTTTTGTTGAGTTTTAGATGTTCAGTTTATTGTTGTTTCATGGGGAGAGATCTGAGGACATCTTTCACTCCACCATGTTTCTCACTATCTGTAGATTTTATTTTTTTAATGACTGAGTAATCCATTGTATATATGTATTATGTCTTCTTTATTCAATCATCTATCGATGTGCACTTAGGTTGTTTTCATATCTTGGCTATTGTGAATAATGCTGCCATGAGTAGGGGTGCATAAATCCTTACAAACAAGTGTTTTTGTTTTCTTTGGAGAAATATCCAGAAATATAAATGTTGGGTCAAAAGATAGTTCTATTTTTAATGTTCTGAGGAACAGCAGACTGTTTTCTATAGTAGCTGTATCAATTTGCTATCCCACCAACAGTGTATGAGGGTTCCCTTTTCTCTACATCATCATCAACATTCTTTCTGTTTTCATTTACTGTGACAAGTGTGAGGTAATAGCTCATTGTGGTTTTAATTTGCATTTTTCTGATTTGCTGACCTTAGGTAACTTTTCATATGTCTATTGGCTATCTATATGTCCTCTTGGAGAAGTATCTATTCATATCTTTTGCCCATTTTTAAATTAGATTGATTTTTTTATTGTTGAGTTGTATGAATTCTTCATAAATTTTGTATATTAACTCCCTATCAGATGTATTATGTATATTCTCCCAGATGTATATTCTCCCATTCAGTATGTAGCCTTTTCATTTTGTTGATGATTTCCTTTGCTGTGCACGAACGTTTTAGTTTGATGTAGTTCTATTCATTTATTTTTTCTTTCTCTTGTCCATGAAGATATATAACAAAAAATTCCTAATAGCAATATCAGAGAGTTTACTGCATAAGTTTTCTTCTAGAAGTTTTATGGTTTCGGGTCTTACATTTAAATCTTTAATACATTTTGAGTTTGTTCTTATATAAGAAGGTGGTCCCGTTTCATTTTATTGTTGTTGCTATTGCTGATATCTGTTCAGTTTGCCCATCATCATTTGTTGAAGAGAGTGTTTTTACCCCATTGTATATTCTTGCCAATTTGTCTAGATTAAATGACTATATAGGCATGAATTTATTTCTGTTCTCTCTATTCTGTTCCATTGTTCCATATGTCTGTTTTTTATACCAGTATCATGCTTTTTTTTATTACTATAGCATTGTAGTATAGTTGATATTAGATGGCATGATACCCCCAACTTTGTTCTTCTTTCTCAAGATTGTCATGGCTATTCAGTATCTTTTATGGTTCCATATAAATTTTGAGATTATTTATTATAGTTCTATGAAAAAATGCTATTGTGCTTTTATAGAAATTGCATTGAATCTATAGATTACTTTGGATAGTATGGCCATTTTAATGATGTTGATTCTTCTTACTCATGAGCATGGTATATGCTTCCATTAGTTGTATCTTCCACAATTTATTTTTTAAATGACTTTTAATTTTCTGAGAACAGGTCTTTTACCTCCTTGGTTAATTTAACTCCTAGCTTTTTAATGCAATTGTAAATGGAATTGTTTTCTTAATTTCTCTTTCTGATAGTTCATCATTGATTTATAAAAATGCACCCTACTTCTAAATATTAATTTTATATCTTGCTACTGTACTGAACTCATTGATTAGTTCTAACAGTTTTTGGGTGGAACCTTTAGAGTTCTTTATATGTAGTATCATGTCATCTGCAAATAATGACAGTTTTACTTCTTTCTTTCCAATTTGTATGTCTTTAATTTCTCTTTTTTTTTTGTCTGATTGCTATAACTAGGATTTCCAATAGTATGTTCAATGGAAGTGGTAAAAGTGGGCATTCTTGTCTTCTCTTAAAGCAAACACTTTTAGCTTTTCCCCATTGAATATAATGTTAGCTGTAGGTTTGTTATATATGGCCTTTATTTTGTTGACGAATTTCTCTCTATTCCCACTTTGCTGAGAGTTTTTCTCATAAATGGATGCTGTTTTTTTTGTCAAATGTTTTTTCTGCATCTATTTATATGTTCATATGATTTTTATCTTTCAATTTGTTAATGTTATATATCACATTAATTTATTTGCAGATATTAAACCAATCTTGCATCCCAGGAATAAATTGAACTTAATCATGGTGCATTATATTTTTAATGTGTTGTTGAATTTGGTTTGATAATATTTTATTGAGGACTTTTTCATCAATCTTCACTAGGTTATTGGCCTATAGTTTTCTTTTCTTTTGGTATGTATTTGTCTGATTTTGGAATGAGAGTAATGGTTGCCTCATAGGAAAAGTCAGGAAGCATTTTCTCCTCCTGAATTTTTTGAAATAATTTTAAAGGAATGGGTGTTAATTCTTTGACTGTTTGGTCAGAATACACCTATGAAGGCATCTGGTCCAGGAATATTGATTTTGGAAGTTTTTTGATTACTGATTTGATTTGAATGATGATAATCAGTCTGTTCAGACTTTCTGTTTCTTCTTGACTCAGTCTTGGGAAAGTTTATGTTTCTAGGAGTGCATCCATTTTTTCCAGATTCTCCAGTTTGTTGTCATATAATTAGTCATGGTATTTTCTTATACTCCTTTGTATTACTATGGATTCCATAGTTACTTCTCATTTCTAATGTATTTATTTGAATCCTCTCTCTTTTTTTCTTGATGAATCTGGTTAAAGGTTTATCAATTTTGTTTATTTCAAAGAATCACTCTTGGTTTTATTGGTCTTTTTTATTGTTTTTCTAGACTCTATTTTGTTTATTTCCACTCTGATCTTTTTTTTTTCTTTCTTCTGCTCACTTTGGCTTTTATTTGCTGTTCTTTATCTAGTTCTTTTAAGTGTAAGTTTAGATTGTTTATTTGAGATTTTTTTTCTTTCTGTAAGTAATCCTGTATTGCTATTTACTTCCCTCTTAAGACTGCTTTTACTGTGTCCCATAGATTTTGGGTTGTTGTGTTTTTATTTTCATCTGTCTTGTGGTATCTTTCGATTTCTTCCTTGAATTCATTGTTAACCCATTCTCGTAGCATGTTGTTTGACTCAATGTGCTTGCATATTTTTCAGTTTTTTTTCTTTTAGTTGATTTCTAATTTTATACCACTGTGATCAAAGACACTTAATATTTATATCTCTTAAATTTATTGATACTTGTTTTGGGCCCTGCATGTGGTTTATCCTGGAACATGTCCCATGTGCACTTCAAAAGAATATATTTATGCTGCATGGAGTGAAATACTTTGAAAATATCAATTAAATCTATCTGTCCTAGTGTATCATTTAAGGCTGCTGTTTTCTTGTTAATTTTTGTCTAGAAGATCTTTCCATTGGTGTTAATGAAGTGTTAAAGTCTCCTAATATCAGTGTATTACTTTCAATCTCTCTCTTTATGTCAGTCAATAATTACTTTACATATGTAGGTGCTCCTATGTTGGGTGTGTATATGTTTATTAGGGTCATGTTCTCATGTTGGAGTGATCCCTTTATCATTATGTAATGTTCTTCCTTGTCTCTTATTATAGCCTTTATTTTAAAGTCAATTTTGTTTGATATAAGTATTGGTTCCCCACCTTTTTATCATTTCCATTTGCATGAAATATCTTTCTTTATCTTTTTACTTATGTGTGTCATTTGATTTGAAATAGGTCTCTTGTAGAGAGCATATGCATGGGTCTTATTTTCTTATGTATTCAACTACCTTATGTCTTTTGATTGGAGCATTTAATCCATTTATATTTAAACTAATTATTAATAAGTAAATATTTGTTGCCATTTTATTATTTATATTTGTGGTGTTTTCCTTCCTTTTTATACAAGTTCCTTTAACCTTTCTTGTAATTCTGACTTACTGATGAATTCCTTTAGCTTATTCCTGCAAAGTCTGCAAAGTTCTTTATGTCATCTTCCATTTTAACTGATAGCCTTGCTGTGTAGAGTAGTCTTCATTGTAAATTCTTATTTGTCATCACTTTAAATATTTCTTGTCAATCCCTCTGGCCTGCAAAGGTTCTGTTGAAAAATCAGCTGACAGTCTTATGGGAGTACTCTTGTAAGTAACAAGCTGTCTTTCTTTTATGGCTTTCAGGATTCTTTACTTGTCTCCAGCCTTTATCATTTTAAAGATGATGTGTCTTGGTGGGTGTCTATTTGAGTTCCTTTTGTTTGTGGAACCTTTGTTCTTCTTGGACTTGTATGTCTAATTCCTTTGCCAGGTTAAGGAAGTTTTCTGTCATTATTTTTTCAAATAGGTTCTCAATCCATTTCTCTCTCTTTTCTTCTGATACCTCTAAGATATGGATATTGGTACATTTGATGCTGTCTCAGCGGTCTCTTAAACTTTCATCATTTTTAGAGACTTTTTCTGCTATTCCAAATGGGTGTTTTTTGCTACCATGTCTCCTGATTCAATCCTCTCCTTCATCTAAACTACTGCTGATTGCTTCTAGTGTATTCATCATTTCAGTTATTGTATTCTCCATTTCTGACTGGTTCTTTTCTATAGTCTTTATGATTTGTTTGCTTGTTTTCATATTTACTATCTTTCTGTTGAGGTTCTCACTGAGATCATCTATTCTTTCCCTAAGTTTTTTGAGTATCCTTATAACCAGTGTTTCAAACTCTGTCTCTGCTAACTTGCTTGCCTCCATTTTCTTTAGATTTTTATTCTGTTTTCTTTTCCTGTTGTTTCATTTGCAGCATGTTTTTTTTCTCATTTTAGTTGCCTCTCTGTGTGTGTTTTTCTATGTATTAGAAAGTTTTGTTACATCTCCCAGCCTTGACCAGGTAGCCTTATGTAGTAAGTGTCCTGCGTGATCCAGTGTCACAGTTTCCCTGATCACCTGTTTGAGGGCTCTGGGAATGTTTCTTGTGTGGTTGTGTGTTCTCCTGTTGTAGCTAAGCCTTGATTACTGTTAGTACATCTGTGGATGGCACATCTGGGCTGACTGGCTATAGGGATTGGCCATGTCCAAAGTATATGAGCTGCGGTGTGGTAGCTGACCCCACAGAGTAAAATTTACCCCAGTAGTCTCATGTACCTGCTGAGACCACCTTTGTGTGTGCCGTTTATAGGGCTCTGTTGTGGTCTAACACCAGCTTTTGTGTGTGTTGGTTCTATGGCCCTTTCAGAGAGGCTTCTGTTTAGGACAAAATTAGCTGCTACCTTTGTTTGCTTATAGCTACCTGGTAGGAGCTACTAAGTGATCCACAGATGGTCGCTGCTTATGCTGGATTTGGAGGCAAGTGGGAAAGACCATGCTGTTAGCTGAGGTTGGTTACCCACAGTACTGGGCCTAGGGCAGCTTATCAAAAGGATCAGTGCAGCTCAAGGTCTTATGCTGCTTGTCAACTGCCTGTATAACTGTACAGCTGCAAGACCCTTTGGGTGGTAAGAGAGTTGTTTGGAGTTGAAACCCAAGGAGTCACCAGGATAAAGTAAGCGAATTTCATTCAAGCAATGCAGAGTCAGGTTTCATGCCAGTGCTGAATCTGTTCTTTACTGTGAAAGTCTCAGATCACAGAAAAGCCAGCCATTGTTAGCCTCAGGCCCATAGTTCCCTTTGATCTGCCAAGAGAAACTGCAGTTTAGGCTGGCACCAATGGCCCTCAACCAAGTTTCTTCAGAAATGTACAGGCCGTGAGTGGGCTGTGTGAGCAGAGGACTGCTGCCTGTCAACAAACATGTGGACCAGGGAAAGTGCAGGTTCTGCCTAGCTGCCTCACAATGGGCCACTGGGGGCAATTTGTAGGCGGGGTTAGGCGGAACCCTAGGAAGACATGGGTGCTATGGACTGATCTCACTGGATCAGTACAGTTTCAGACTTGGCTATGTGGGAGAGAGTTGAACACAGGCAAGATGGTGCCCATCTGCAGAATACTACAGAGTGAAGCACAGCAAAAGAGCAATGGCAGTTATCCCTTGCCCTAGCACCACACAGCATGGTCTTTCCCCATATGTCTCTTGTACCTCCTGATTCGCCAATCCTTTGCTGGAGCCCAGGCTGTGTCGATGGGCAAGTGAGTCTGTGTGCAATCTCTTTAAAGGGATGTCTAGGTTTTCAGGTTCCTTCTGCCTTATTCAGATGGCCAGAATCCCCAGTGGTTTTTATCATCAGATTTTTGTGGAAACTCCTCTTTCTGGGACTGAAACCCTGGGCTGGGGTAGTCCCTGTGAAGAGTTGGGTACCTTCACTCCTTGAGGGTGGCTCTGTACCTCTACTCTCCCTCCCACTGATCAACAGTTGGCGTGGTTGTGGGACCAGACCACTTTATGTTTCTGCCTCTCCTACTGGTCTTGATGTGGCTT
Organism: Macroglossus sobrinus; assembly: GCA_004027375.1. Classification (NCBI taxonomy): domain Eukaryota; kingdom Metazoa; phylum Chordata; class Mammalia; order Chiroptera; family Pteropodidae; genus Macroglossus; species Macroglossus sobrinus. Next base: position 50,540 of record PVKZ01003246.1, read on the forward strand.
TCTCTTTATATCCTCAGATATGTGTTATGATCAGCTAGACTTCAGGTGGTTCCCCAAAAATGTTTATTTTATAATTTGTTTATAATTTTAATGCCATCATGGAGGGAGGCAAATCCCTACCTTTACCTAATCCACCATCTTGACAGTGACTTTCTTAGGTATTTTATTCTTTTTGTTGCAATTGCAAAAGAAAAGTTTTTCTTAATTTTTTTTCTGAAATTTCATTGTTAGTATATAGAACCAAAATGAATTTTTGTACATTGATTTTTTTATTCTGCTATTTTACTGTAGTTATTGTTTCTAATAGTTATTTTGGTGAAATCTTTAGGATTTTCTATGTAGAAAACTATTCATTCTCAAAAAGTGACAGTTTGACAGTCTCAATTTGGATGACTTTTATTTCTCCTCTCTCCTGATTACTCTGGCTAAGAATTCCAATAATATATTAAATAAGAGTGGTGAGATCAGGTATCCTTGTCTTTTTCCTGATCTTAAAAGAAAAAGTTTCAGTTTTCACCATCAAGTATGATATTAGCTTAGGGTTTGTTATATATAGCTTTTATTATGTTGAGGTACTTTCCTTTTATATTCATTTTATTGACTTTTTAAATAAAAAATGAATGCTGTATTTTATCAAATGATTTTTCTGCATCTATTGATATGATCATATGATTTTACTCTTTGTTTTGTTTATGTGATGTATGACATCGATCGATTTATGTATATTGATCCATCCTTGCACCCCTGAAATAAACTCCTTGATTATGATGTATAATCTTTTTAATGTATTGTTGTTTTTGATTTGCTAGCATTTTGTTCAGGATTTTGCATCTATCTTCATCAAAATTATTATTATGTAGTTTTCTTTTTTAGTGTGTTATCTTTACCAGGTATTTGTATCAGGGTAATTTGATCTCATAAAATGAGTTAGGAAGTATTGTCTGTTCTTCAGTTTTTAAAAAGAGTTTGAGAAGGACAAGTATTAAATTACCTTTGAATATTTGGTAGAATTTACTAGTGAAGCCATCTGATCCTGGAATTTTACTATTTGGGAAATTTTTGATGATTGTTTCAATTTTCTTATTTCTGATCAGTCTATTTAGATTTTCTTTTCTTCATGATTCAGTCCAGGAAGGTTACATATTTCTAAGAACTTGTCCATTTCTTCTCGGTTATTAAATTTGGTGGCATTTAGTCTTTCATAGTAATTTTGCATGATCATTTGTATTTTTATGATATCTGTCATAACCTCTCCTCTTTCCTTTCTAATTTTATTTATGTTTTTTTCTCTTTTCATTAGTTAGTCTAGCTAAGGTTTTGTCAATTTTATTGATCTTTACAAAGAACCAGTTCTTTGTTGCATTAATTTTTTCATTATCTTTTTGTTCTCAATTTCATTTAATTCTGCTAATTTTAATTATTTCCTTCTTTTGTGGATCTTGGGCTTAATTTGTTCTCTTTCTAGTTATTCAACATGTAATGTTAGGTTGTTTATTTGAGATCTTTCTTGTTTCTTGAGATGAGCTTTTTATTACTGCTTTTGCTGTATCCCAAAGGTTTTATTATATTGTATTTTCATTCTCATTTGTTTTTATGTATCTCTTGATCTTTTCTTTTATTCTTTTTTGACCCAGTCATTTTTTAGTGGCATGTTGTTCAATCTCCACAAATTTGTGGTTTTCCTGCTTTCTTTTTGCAGTGGTCTCTAATTTCAAAACATTGTGGTTGGAGAATATGCATGGCATATATTGTTGCTCCCTGATTGGAAGCATATAAATTGATGTGTTATTTCTTCTTGATGTATTGTCCCCTTTATCATTATGAAGTGTCAGTCTTTTTTATCTTGTTACCTTTTTTATCTTGAAGTCTATTTTATCAGCTATAGATACAGCTACATCTGCTTTTCTCTGGATGCCTTTTGCTTGGAGTATTGTTTTCCACCCTTTCACTTTGAGTTTATATTTACCGTTGTAGCTGAGATGTGTATCTTGAAGGCAGCATGCCTTTGGGTTTTGTTTTTTGATCCAATCTGCTACTTTATGCCTTTGTATTGGTGAGTTCAGCCCATTTATATTTGGTGTGATAATTAATATATGAACCATTTAATCTGTTTTCTGGTAGTTTGGTATTTTCATTGTTTCTTTATCCTTCTGTTTCTGTTATTTTAGTTTGGTGGCATTCTGTGTGTGTGTGTGTGTGTGTGTGTGTGTGTGTGTGTGTGTGTGTGTGTGTGTGTTTCCCTCTTCCCTTTTGTTTCATGTTATGTGTTTCAGTTCCAGATTTTTTTGGTCATAGTTACCATTAAGGTTATGTAAAAGAAAGTTTCATATGTACAGTAGTCCTTTTTTTTCTGCATGTTTTATCTCTATCCCCCTTTATAAGTTCATACCTTTATACTCTCTCCTTTTATGTTTTTGTTTTCACAAATTATTCCTATTTATGCTGTGAGCTAATTTCCAAGTTGCAGTAACTATTTCTCTTTTTTAAAAAATGTTTTACCTCCTTTAGCCATTATGTAATATTTAAATGTATAATACCCTCTTCTGAATAAGAGTTAAAATTTACTGCTTCTGTCTATATATTAGTCATCTTACTCACAGTTTTATCTCTTATTATCTTTTTATTTTAGGCAGAATAATCTGCTTCAATATTTTCTGTAATTCAGGCCTTGTGGTGGAAAATTCCCTCAGCTTCTGTTTGTCTAGAAAGGTCTTTATTTCTTCTTCATATCTAAAGGTGTGCTTTGCTGGATGTTGTTATTCTTGGTTGGTAATTTCTCTCTTTCAATAGTTTGAATATTTATATTTATATAAATATTTATATTGCAGGGTATCATCTTTTTCTTGGCTGCTTTGAGAATTCTTTCTTCGTCATCAATTTTTGACAGTTTTTATATAATGTGCCTTTGCAAAGGCCTTTTTGGATTGAGATAATTAGGTGCTATATTTGCTTTTTGGATTTGAGAATTTAGTTGTTCCCTTCCCCCTCTCCTCTCCTTCTGGTATACCCTATATTTGTATATTGCTCTTTCTAATAGTTCTTATAGAGTTCTTTTAGTTTTGCACTCTTAAGTCTCTCTCTTCTTCCATCTGCTTCATTTCCAGGTTTCTGTCTTCAATACCACTAATTCTTTCCTCTATCTGGCCAGTGCTATTTTCAAAGTTCACTATTTTATTCATTATTTGTTTTATTGAATTCCTCAGCTCCAGAATTTCTGTTTGGTTCTTTTTTAAAGTTTTGATATCTTTGGTAAAGTATTCCTTTTGTTATTTTATTTTATGTCTGAGTTCATTAAACTGCTTATCCTAGTTTTATTTCATTTTGTTGATTTTTTTCAGACATGCAATCTTGAATTCTCTGTCATTTAAATCATGTATTTCTATGTATTTAAGTTTATTTTCTGGAGATTTTTAATTTTCTTACTGAGTTGCCTTGTTACCTTGGTAATTTATGGTATTTAATGTATTATTTCTCTGCCTAGGAATTTATAGAAATAAGCTCTACTTAAAAATATTATTATTATTATTAAAAGTGATGCTCCTTTAACAGGTTGATAAGATGTTTTCTTTTGTTTTCTAGTCAGTAGCACATGAGTCTCCTGTGCTGCCCAGGCCTCCCCTGGATCTCTGCTGGGCAATAAATGCCCTTTTTTTCCCCTGGGGGAATGTGTGTGTTTCTTCTGTGACCAGGTTGCCTCAATCCTAGGGCTCCACCCCTGTTGGAAAATGTGGTGGACAATGGAGTTTCCGGACCCTAGAAAGCCTCTTAAGTCTTGGTGCTGCCCCAACAGCCAGATGCCATATTGTTCTGCTTGAGCTGTCTCAGGTCTCTCTGCTAGATTTAGCCTCAAATGGGTGGGCTGGGAGAGATTGCCAGTTTGTTTATGGCTTTGTTTTTCTCCTAGTAATGGTGACTGCCAGATCTCAGCTGCCTCACTTTTGTATCTCCACCCCTGTCCCTGGGTTTAGCTGCAGTGTGCATCTGCCCCTCAGAAGCTGTCCCGTCAGTTCATAAATCTTCTCAAATTCCCTGCTACAGTTTCTTCTGGAGCCAGCTGCTAGCTTTGGGAGAGTGTGGGGAGGCAAACTCTGAGAGAGTTAAGGGAGTTAGCCAGGTTCTGTAACTTTGTTTTCTGCTTGGCAATGACAGCTGCTAGAACACAGCTGTTTGCACCCATGTATTCCATCTCTGCCCTGATAATTGGGTTCTGCCATACTATATGTTGATCACTCAGATAAGAATGCTCAGGGCTACAGAGAATGCATGATGAATTCTGAGTCCTCCCCTCTCCTTGGGTCCTACTGTGAGTTCCTGGCTGCATCCATGTCTCCACTCTTCTCCCTTCCCTTCTCCCCTGTTTGCCCCTATTCAGATGCTTTGATGCTCAGATCTCTCAGAAGGGTTTATATGTTAAACTTGGAATCTTCTATAGCATTATAGCTGTTCAACTTGTTGTAGTTTCAAGGGGATAGATCAAGGGGATCTCTCATACCATCATGCTTCTGATGTCACTCTATAAGCTTACAATTGACAGCTATGGTTCATTACCTTGTCTTTATGAAAAAAATCTATTTTGTCTTAATAGTACACTTTTGCATGATGACATCATTAATAGCTCGTGTTACAAAAAATAAAATAGATGCTTTGCTGTGAACCTGAAGTTTAAGTAATTTTAGATAAATCAGGATATAGCTATAAAATGCAATAGTGTCTGGTTTGCTATTAAATGTTTCTTATTGTATTAAACTCCATTAAAAACAAATGATAGGAGGGTTTCTATTATACTAAGTGAGCTATGATAATAAGAGTCCAGCTTTTCATTGACAAAAAAAAAATTGAACTGCTTCCTCACCAGAAAATATGAGTGGAGATAGTATAGCAATCCAAAAAAAATGAGCTAAATTCAGATTGGAAGCATTCTTAACTCTCAACTTAGGCAGGGAAGAAGTTAAAATTGTTTTGAAAATTTAAGTAAGTATTTTTATCTACCTGATTGCATTTGTCCTAGATAGTAATGGCAAAATTTGAGTGCATATTTTATAATAACCATCATCACTCGCTGGATTTTTGTAAGGTTAGTGTTCCCAAAGCTGGCTAAACATCAGATTTACTCAGAATGCTTCTTACAGACTCCTGATACTACCACAGATGACCTGAATCCAATTATTTTGAGGAATGGTATAGGCATACATATTTTTAACAAGTATCTCCTGGTGATTCTTATGCTCAGTCAAAATTGGAAAACATTTTTTTAGGCTATCAATATTTATACACGGTATGCTAGACCAGGAGACCAGAAGTGACCATACACATAAGTTACAATGAACTTGTTTGAGTGTAGTGGTGTGTGGGGTTTAGCAGATGATTATATAAAGATAATCCTCCCTCTACTGTGTGTAAAATTCCACCACTCAAGAATAATATTTCTCTCAACCTTTGTTTTTTTTTTGTATGTTAACCATTGTGGGGAAATTTGTGTTATAAGATGTTATCAAAACACAGGAAGAACCAGAATAATGGAAGGTCTGTGCCAGTGTGGCTAATGGGAGCAGTTTGGACACATATATAATGGGGATGTGTAGAACACTACAGTTATACAGACCCTATTCCCAAACCTCTATAGGAATGCACGTCCTTAGCAGCTATAGTTCAGAAAAACATCATACTTTTTAGCAAGGAATCAATCTTTTTATTGAAATAGTAGATTTATTTTTATCTTAATAGAATTGTCAAATGGGAAAATATATGGAGAGATAAGAAGAAATATTACACATTTTAGACTGTAATCTAGTGGAATAATTTAGTAACCTATGGTTTTGGCATGTAATTATATGCCCATGCTATCTATCTTTTTATATGTATAGTGTGTGTGATATATGTGTAATATATGTATGCATGATGTTTTATATATGTGTGTTTGTGTGTGTGTATGTGTATACACACACACACAAACACACACACACATTCACCCAAACATACATATACACACATATATATGTGTATGTTCACATTCATTTAAGCATGCAAAGAATGATTTTGTTTCTAAGAATCATACACTGCTTTCCAATATTCTAAAACCTTAATAATATAGGAAAGTTCCTTATACAAAGTAAAATCTCTCTCTTGCCATGGGGATCTTTGCTCATGTCTTTAGTTTATAATTACTAGATAAGTAATTAAAGTAACTTATGTGGATGTTCAATGAGCTTTTGAAAAACACCTGTCTAGGGGATGCTGAGTATGCATTCCAGTGCTGGTCTCCTTCCAAACTGCTAATACATTTCAATGATAAAAATATGAGCTTTGGTGTTAGGTTAGACCAGGGTTTGAGTACTGTCTGTATTAACATGTAAGTCACTTAATATTTTTGAGTCTCAGTTTTCAAGTCTGTAAAATAGTTATAGTGAAAATCACTCTTGAGATAAAAATAAGAATGAAATAAGATTTTGCATGTAATGAGAATATTTAAATTTCATTATAATTATGGAGAGAAAACTTTTAGGATAGTTCCATATCATAACTAAAGGGCTAGTGGTTTGACATAGACTCTGTTACTCTCATTTCTATAGAGATGAGAAGAATTCTGGTTCTCCCTCACAAGGTAGTATAAAGAAATGAATTATGTTTGTCCTAGGAGATGGTCAGTGTCTGCTTTCAAGGAGAGAGGTGCTTGGAGTAGATTTATTTGGTAACAGTGACTCCCTATTACAGAATTAGGATGAAAACCCCTCATTTTGTCCCCTACGGTTGCCTAGGAGTCATAGGATGAGCAGAGAATGAAATTAAGCAGAGGTCTCCAATTCCTGGGCTTCAGACCAGTACTGAGTCCATGGCATGTTAGGAATCAGGCCACACAGGAAGAGATGAGCAGTGGGCAAACAAGCAAAGCTTCATCTGTATTTGCAGCCTCTCCCCAGCACTAGCATCACCACCTCAGCTTCACCTCAGATCAGGCATCAAATTCTCATAGGAGCACTGGTCCTGGTACCAAAAGTTTGGAGACTGCTGAAATTAAGAGTAAAAACATACACACAGAATGGCATGACATGACTGAAGACAATATGTATATATTTCAATAAAATGATAGTTTAGCATCTGAGATGGAGACTAGAATGGTGAGGGTAAACCAGTCTCAAACTCTGAGACCAAAAAGGCCTGATTAGTTAGAAAATCAAACATTTTTAAAATGATTTTGTTGTGGAGTATAGGTCTCATCTAACAAGGTAGAAATGTTAACAGTTATGTGGTAGACAATTTCTTAGCATGGTCCATTTTGATGGAAGTCATTTTTAGCTCATTCTAAATTATATGTTAAAAAGATACATGAATTTAAGTTATTTTTAACTAAGCTCATTATTTCACTCAGCTTGACATCTCAGACAGTTGCTAATTTTTAACCAATTTAATGAAACATCCTTTTGTTAAGAATTAAGTAGGAATGCCTCCTTATAGTTGAATAAAAGAAAAGCCTTTTAAAGAAGAGATATATGTTTTGAACGTATATTGGCTATAGAACCATAGAGAATCAGATTAAAAAAGACCCTAGAAATGACTTAGTTCTACCCTTCATTGGACAGACTAGGTAATGGAAGCATTCCCTAATACCCACATTAGGGTGATAAACAGCAAATAAGCAATAAACATATCACACATTTAGAGACTGTCTAATATATTAAAGCTACTGTGCCACAGTGTGAAAGATAAGAAACTGTATAAGACATGCTCTCTGCTCTTATAAAAGGCTTATAATCTAGCCAAAGGAAAGGATCAGACATGTGCTTGTGTAAGAATACATAGTATGGGGTAGCTTATTTTAAGTGGTATACAATGAATTACAAAGTTGGAAACATCTCTTTGAAGAGTCTTACATTGAGGGAAGCTTCTTGGGCATGGTGGCATTTTAATTCACTCCCTGAGTTTTGCCCCTATTGTGATTGTAAACAAATTCACTTACTAATAATGCTTATGCAAATAGAAAACAAATACATGGTTCAAATTATTCATAAAACTGAGGGGATTTTATTAAAATATAGCCTTGGAGCTCATATTATTATGCTTATAAATGTGAATGTTTATTCATTTGTCCAACCAATATTTACTGAATGCTAAATATGTGCTAGCAACTGTGGATAAAATAATGACTGAAACAAAGTCCCTGTGCGTATGTTACAATTTAGCTAAGAGAGAAAGATGATAAACAAATACATACATAATCATTTACTATTTCAGATTGTAGTAAGTCCTATGAAGAAGCAGAGTAAAAAGCTAGATAAAAATGATGAGTAGGGTTAAGTGGTGCTATTTTAATATATGGTGGCAAGGAAAAGTTTCTCTGTTTTGCAGAGACCTGGAGAAAGTGTGTAAGTGAGCCATGCAAATATCTGTGGGCAGATCATTCTATGCAAAAGAAACAAGTGAATTTCACTAATATTATTTATTGAAATAGCATGAAAGACATTTATTAGTCAAGCCTGCTTTTCTTCCCAATCAAAAGCCAGGAAAAAAGGATTTTTACTTGATAATAAAAAGAAGTGAATGAACTTACCACCTTAACAAATACCAATGAAGACCTTATATGGATCATAAGGGGAGAAAAACAGAGAGCATGGAAAGGAGAAAAAGAAGAAAAGAACAGAATACTACTAAGTAAAGGAAATAAAGGAGTGAAGACAAGGGAAAAGAAAAGAAAGACAAGACATAGGAGAATAATGAATTTAAATCTTAACTTCAGCTTGTTCAGTCAAATTCTTCAGTCAGGAACTTATGTCCTACCTCCAAAGCAGCATCTGCTACACACTGGCCTCTCTGAAAATGCATGGGCCAACAACACCCTTTTGTAGGTCAGTGGGATTTCATTTTTAAGCCAATGCATTCATTAACACTTTCTCTTTGGATACCTAATATATTACCAAACCAGGGATAGAGAAGAGACAGAGGAATGATAAAAACAGCTTTATAGGCCAAAATGAGTATTTATATAATAATATTTTTGTTTTAGTGTAAATTTCCTTGAATTTCTCTTGCATGCCCTCCCTATTCACACACAGAGTATGGTAAGTTGTTCTCAAGCTTCATCTAGTTAAACATAATAAATATGATAAACTTCGTGAGTACCAGTGACTCACTAAGACAACAATTATTATAGTATTGGAGCACAAATGTAATTCTGATCTGACCCACAGGTTGTAGAAAAAATCTTCTCAATCTTTTTTGACATCACAGCACACATAGAAAATGATAACATAAGCGTGGTACACTAAAGTGATGCCCAGATCCCATTCAGCTACCCAAGGGCAAATGAGAACAATCTCTGAGCACATTAGTGACCCATTTGAGGGATATTATTTGGAAACTCTGTTTTAAGAAATAAAACCCAAGATTTTATTTTTTATATTGAGCTTCCCTTTCATGTATTCCCTTCATCAAGGTAAATTTTGTAGGCTAAATTAATTTGAAGATGCTGAAATGTTATAAACCCACATATAACATATAAAGCTCTTTTATTTGTATTGTGAATTTTTCCACTTGAGGTTCATGTTAATTAAAGATTACCATCTAATATCTATTAATAATAGCTAATAGAAAATGCCTAAATGAGGTTCTGTTGTAATGTGGCTCATAATTATTTATCTGCTTAAGTTAAGACTTGAGCCGTTTTGAAGAACATAATATTGCATTCAAACGAAGTAAAATGGATTTTTCTTAGGAAATGCAAAATATGCATTTCACAACTTGTCAGATTTAAGTTTATTATTAAACATTACCCTCCTTGCAGAAAAATCACTCCCAGTGAAACAAAAGACTACAGTTCTTGACAAGTGTAGATAAGATGCTTGTTAATGAAGGTGCTTACGACTGTGCCATTTTGAGCTGTATCTAGCCTTACTTAGCATGCTGTGAAAGGTTTCAATTTGCAATTGTCCTGTCTTCTTTCAACTAGTGCTTGAAAATAACAAGTTAAGACAATTTATATTATTTATGTGGCAAAACATCATACTGAGACCAATATTTATGCTGTCTGGAGCAATTTTCAGAAGAAAAGACTCTGACTTTTAAGATTAATCTCTTTTTTCTTCTTGCTGGAAGTCATACTATTTATTACATGTATAAAGATAGTAATTAATTAATAGAAAGGAGTTAAGGAAAAGTGATCTTCAGCTGTAATGGAAAAACTTGAAAACAGAATGGAGCTCTGAATAGAATGAAGACTTGAAAATAAAATCTACCTTATCTGGAGAAAAGCTGTCCCAGCTGCTGAAGATATAAATAGAAAAAAATCAATTAGCACAGACTAGAATTGAAAAGCATGAATTTTATTAGATAATGAAATTGTTTTTGGTGAAGAAAGTACAAGTGAATTCATGACCATGGATTATAATATTAATATTCTTCTCTGGAGAGACAGTATAAAAATGAATACTGACAAAGTGACACCCTTCTTTCCTCATTAATTTAACTTCTTACTAGGATGAGAGTATATATGTAATTTTCATTCTCAGATGATAGTAGGAGGATTAGGTTAAAACCCTTCCTGGGATGGAAGGAAAGAAAAAAAAATGTACAATCAAGTGATTAGCTCAAGGCAAATGTTTTAAAGAAGTAGGAACTGCAAAAATGAAAAGTAACAAAGGCAGAAGGAGATAAAAACCTTTACTTGGTTCTCTCTCAGGTCACACAGACCCCAAGTTCTTGCTAACCCAATGTGCCTTTCCACATTACAGTTTCAAGGAGGATTGGTGATTGATCTGTTGAGTGGTTTCTTACCTGTTACAATAAGGGTTGACAAAATGACAAATATAGCCAAATACTTTATACAGATAGTCCTGTATGCTACATTTCCACTTGAAGATTCATTATCAAAAATGTTTATAGGCTCTCAAACATATCTGGAAAGCTCAGTACATGGACAACTTTCCAAAGGTGATAAAATGCCAGACTCTCAGAGCAGGAAGTGTGCTGAGAAATTGTCTTGTTTAATTTTCTCATTTCACAGATGGGGGAATAATGCCAAGTGAAAGACTCTTCCAAGGTCACTTAGTAAGTTAGCAAAACTCATCATTTGGCTCTAAATCTTTCTATAAAACAATACTACTTTTCCTGCTGAAGGTGAAGTTAGTTAAGAGACAAATTAGAGACACTTCCTTCTTCATTCTCTTACTTGTTCATTCAGCTAGGTATTGCCAGGTTTAGCAAATCAATAACAGTTAAAATATAAATATGTCCCAAATATTGCATGAGATATAATTAATGCTAAATTTTATTGATCATTTATCATAAATTCATATTGAACTGAGTGTCCTATACTTTATGTGGCAATCCTATATTCAGCACATACATTTTGTTCCTACCCTATTCCAGGCATGTCATTATTGTCCATGCCAATAAAAGAGAATGAACAAAATAATTTGCAGTGCAGGCTGGATTAAGGGAGGCTCGAGAGAATCAGTAGATATAGCAATTCTCTCTGCTTGCTGGAGCCCCACTAAACCATAAATGCTTCATGCATTCAAATGACTCTCTTCTTCACTTATTTGGAGCTTCTCACTGTTGCTTCTAACAGGTAAGTCATTGAGCTGGTCGATAACAATGGATGGACAATAAAAAATAATTGTGATGGAAGACTACTGTATAAACACTCCCTTTGTTTACAGAATTTTACAATGCTTCATTTCAGGTCAGCCATAAGAGATGAAATAATTAGTACTAGAGTACTAGGAAATTAGTACTAAAGAAGAGAAGGTACCTGGAAACTCTAGTCCAGTGTATATCAAACATGGCTTATTATCACAAACACCTAGGAAGTTTCTTAAACTATAAGTTCTTAAGTCTCACCCCCAAAGGATCTAATTTAGAAGAGCTGGGATTTTACCCAGAATCCTAATGGTGCTCATACAGGTAATCCAGGGACTACACATTACAAAATGCTGGCCTAAGATATGACAGCTCTTACCTTCCTTGCAGTCCCAACCTCTTTCTCCTCTCTTATTCAACCATAGGTAAGTTCTTTTTAGTATTTTATATCATCACCCATTTACTCACTTGTGCAGCAGCCTTCTAATAACTATTTTCTTCTTTTAATCATAGATTATGTATATTAAGTAGCTTCCAATCTTCCTTCCGAAATCAGGTTGCCAGGTAATAATTGGAATTCAATCTATATAAATCAGATGCCTCTTGCAAGTTTTGTTTTTACCCAGTTTACAGCTCTTGCAGCTACCCAAGTACACAAACTCTATTGGGAAATACCAGTGTAAAACTTACAGCTCTTTTTCCAACTCTGGGCTGGCTGTCATATCCTAGTGCCCTCCTGTGCCCTGGGAATGACATAATAGGAGATATCATGAAGAAAGGCACCACATTAGTGGTTGAATTTGAAATGTTCTCTGAAGTATGAGCTAGATTTTAACATAAAGAGATAGAAAAGTATTCTAGAGAGAAACACCATCACTAACAGTTTAATGATTCAAAATTCTGGGTTATCAGAATTATAATATTTTGTGGGTTTTGGTTAAATTCTTTGCCCAGTCTTTCAGAATATTTATATTATTGACTTGTGTGGGATTTTTAACTTGTATGAAAGATATATGAGAGAGAAAGATTTATATATAGACAAGCTTGTTTTCTCTTTTAAGATTACCAGTAGAGAAGCTAATTAACTTGCTACTATCTCTAGCAAGAATTCATTTTAGATGACTTAAAGGACACAATTTTGATGTGAAACTTTGACAAGAACTTAAAACCATAAGTGCCCTCCCATAACAGTATAATTTTTTTAGTTTCTCTGTGTCATTTGTCTGCATATATAGTTCTTTTCCATTGCCAAACATTCATCACTATACTGCTTGATAGTCCAAGCCTAAGTGCACACCTGAGAATTTAATTCAGAAAATGAGACTGCAACTCTAAAGCCACACTCAAATGCATTGCTTAAACTCATTCTCTCTCATGAAAAAGCAGTGCCACTCCTCAAACAATAATCATTCTCTAAAGAAAGGTTATAAATGATTCTGGCAGAAGTTATAAATCTGCACTGCTTTAACACAGAAGAGAGGATAAGACTACAGTTTTTGTGTTAAGAGATTTATTGGTTCAAGGTGTGGAGAAAGCTAGAAAACAATGAAATTGACCTGGAATTAGCATTGATTTGTTTAGTTGCCCTGTAACCTCTCTGTACGTGGTATCAAAGCAAAGCCCATGATTTTGCCTCTCTGCTACTAGGACCTAAGGAAGGGACCCCTATCTTGCAAGTCTATTCACATACTGAAAAATGGTATATATGTTAATAAGATTCATTCATGTAGTTGTGAATATAGATTGTTCATTTTTGAATAATATTCCATTATATGAATGTACCATAATCTGTTTATCCATATCTCTGTAGATGGATATATGAGTTCATTTCGGTTTAGATTTTTTTTCCACAAAAACTATTAGGAATATTCTTATTTAAGTATTTTTTTATATTTATTTTTAATGTTTTTATGATGACATTGGTTAACGAAATCCAATGTTTCAGCTGTACACTTTAACAGTAAGGCGCATGTGTGTGTGTGTGTGTGTGTGTGTGTGTGTGTGTGTGTATCTATATCTATATCTATCTATCTATATATCTATATCTATATCTATATCTATATCTATATCTAATCTATATCTATATCTATATCTATATATAGATATATATATATATATTTACACTGTGTATTCAACTCCCATAGATAGATTACTTTCTGTCACCACATATTTGACCCCCTTTACCCCGTCTACCTCCCCTCTCCTCACTCCCTTCTACCATCTGGTAACCACTAGTTTAAAGTCCATGTCATGAGTCTCTGTTTGTTTGTCCTGTTCATTTGTTGCTTTTAGGTTTATATCCCACATATAAGTGATATCATATGACTTTCAACTTTTTCTATCTGGCTTACTTCATTTAGCATGATTATGTCAAGGTCCATCCATGTAGTCACAAGTGGCAGTATTCCATCTCTTCTTATGGCTGAGAAATATTCCATTGTATATATGTACCACTGCTTCTTTATTCAGTCATCTATCATAGGACACTTTGGTTGCTTCCATTTTCTGGCCACTGTGAATAATGCTGCTATGAACGTCAGTGTGCAAATATCTTTTCGGATATGGGTTTTCAAGACTTCGGGGTAAATACCCAGTAGAAGGATTGCTGGATCATATGGTAGATCAACTCTTAGTTTTTTGAGGAACCTCCATACTGTTTTCGATAGTGGCTGTACCAATGTGCAGTCCCACCAGCAGTGTATGAGGGTTCTTTTTTCTCCACATCCTCTCCAACATTTGTTATTACTTGTCCTGTTGATAACAGTATTCTAACAGGTGTGAAATGGTATCTCATTGTGGTATTGATTTGCATTTCTCGAATAGCTAGTGATGTTGATCATCTTTTCATATATTTGTTGGTCATTTGTATGTCCTCTAGGGAGAAGTGTCTGTTCAGGTCCTCTGCCCATTTTTTTGATTGGATCATTTGTTTTTGTTTTTGTTGTTGTTGTTATTGAGTTGTACGAGTTCTTTGTATATTTTGGATATTAGGCCCTTATTGGAGGTGTTGCTTGCAAATATATTTTTCCATTCAGATGGTTCTTTCTTTATCTTGTTAATGATTTCTTTTGCTGAGCAGAAGCTTTTAAGTTTGATGTAGTCCCATTTATTTATTTTAGCTTTTACTTCCCTTATGTTTGAGGTCAAATTAATAAAATCCTCTTTAAGTCCAAGGTCCATGAGTTTAGTTTCTGTTTTCTTCTATGCAATTTATAGTTTCAGGTCTTATATTTAGGTTCTTAATCCATTTTGAGTTAATTTTGGTGTATGGTGATAGACAACAGTCTAGTTTCATTCTTTTTACAGGTGGCTTTCTGGTTTTCTTAACACCATTTATTGTTCAAATATTTTTGTGGACATATTTTTTTCATTTCTGTTGCATAAATACCTAAAACTTGGGAAGGTTTATGCTTAACTTTATAAGAAACTGCCAGAGTTTTTATATAATTGTATCATTTTACATTCCCTTCAGTGACATATGGTAGTTCTAGTTGCTTAACAAACTTGCCAACATTTGCTATTTGAGACCTAATTATACATCTGAGCCAGATGAGTAGCCAGTGCTTATTAGATTGTGGTTTTCATTTTCATTTTTATCATAAGTAATGTTCTTGAACATCTTCTCCTTACCACGCTACATAATTATTATTGACATATAACATGTGAGTTTAAGGTGTAGTGATGACTTGATACATGTATATATTGCAAAGTGATTATTATAATATAGTTAATGTTTCCATCTCTTATAATTACCATTTTTATGATTATAGTGATAACATTTAAGAGTTCTCTTAACAACTTTCACCATTGTTAACTACAGTCACTATGTTGCACATTACATCCTTTGTTCTTATCTTATGAAACTGTAAATTTGTATGTTATGATCACCTTACTCCAATTCTCCCTCCCCTCAACCCCTTCTCTGGTAACCACAAATCTAATCTCTTTTTCTATGAGCTTGGTGGGTTTTGTTTTGTTTTGTTTTTATTTTTTGAAATCTTTTTAAAACTATTTTTTATGGTGACATTGGTTAACAAAATCCAATAAGTTTCAGCTGTACACTTTAACAGTAAGGTTGTTTTGTTTTAGATTCCAAATACGAGAGAGAATATACAGTATTTGTTTATGACTGACTTATTTCACTTAGCATAATGCCTTCAAGGTGCTTTCATGTTGTCACAAATAATAAAATTTCAATTTCATTTCATTTTATTATGCCTAAATAATATTTCATTGTGTGTGTGTTTGTGTGCGCGAGCGCATGTACATAAGTGTGTACATGCTGAGTTTTAAAAAAAAAATCATGAATGGGTGGTGAATTTTGTCAAATAATTTTTGTGATTTTATTGAGAGGATCATATGTTTTTCTTTTTTTTACTTAATGTGGTAAATTACATGAACTGATATTCAAGTGTTGAACAATTCATGCATTTGAAGATAAACTGCAGTCTTCTTTGATGCATTAAACATTTGTGTATGCTGAATTCTATTTGCAAATATTTTGTTAAGAATTTTTATATTTTCATGAAGGGTATTGGATTTTAGTTTTCTTGTAATGTTTTTTGTCAGGTTTTTGAATTAGTGTAATATTGACTTCTTAAAATGTTTTGTAAAACAATCTCTCTTCCTCTTTTTTTTCCAAAGAGATTTATGTAATATTAATATTATTTATTTCTTAAATATTTGATATAATCCATCAGTGAACTTGTTTGAGTCTAGATAATTTTGATGACTTTTATTATATTCTCTTAAAAATAGAATTCAATAATTTATTTTGGGTCAATTTTGTCAAGTAATGTTTTGCAAGGAATTTGTCCATTCTTTGCAAAACATTATGTTGAATTTGTTGGCCTAAAGTTTTTCCCAATTATTTAATTGTAACATGTGTAGAATCTATAATGATAGCTGCTCTTCCAATTCTAAAATTTGTAAATTGTGTTTTCATGATGAGTCATGTTAAGGATTATTTTAATTATCTTTTTCAGAGAACTTTATTTTCTCTGATTATTCTTGTCAATTAATTGAATTTTGCAATTTTCTTAAAATTTTTTTCTCCCATTTATTTTATTGATAATTAATTTATTTCTATATTCCTAAAGCAAAAACATACATAATTGACTTCATGCCTTTCTTTTCTACTAATATAAGCATTTATGTTATACATATTCCTTGAATAACTGATGTAGCTGCTTCCCACAAATTTGACATATTGTATTTTCATTACTTTTAGTGGAATTATTTTATTTTACTTATTATAATTTTCTAATAATTATTTTTTTATTTTTCAAATATAGTGAGCATATAATATTAAATTAGTTTCAGGTGTACAACATAGTAATTAAACATTTATATAACTTACAAAGTGTTCACTCTGATAAATCTAGTACTCATCTGACTCCAAACAGTTACTATAATATTAATGATTATATTCATTATGTTACATTTAACAACCCCACAACTATTTTGTAACTACTAATTTACACCTCTTAATCCCTTCCCATTTTCCACACACCTCTCCAAACTTTTTCCCATCTGGCAACCATCAAAATGTTCTTTGTATCTATGAGTTTGTTTTTGTTTGTTTTATTCATTAGATACCACATATAAGTGAAACAATATGGCATTTATCTTTTTGTCCAACCTACTCCATTTGGCACAATACCCTCTAGGTCCATCCATGTTGTTGCAGAGGGCAAGATTTCACTTTTTGTGGCTGCATAATATTCCACTGTATATATGTACCACCCATCTTTATTCATTCATTCACTGCTGAACACTTAGTTTGCCCCCATTTCTTGATTATTGTAAATAACACTGCCATTAACATATGGATTTACATGTCCCTTCAAAGTAGTGTTTTGAGTTTCTTCAGATAAACACCCCAAAGTAGGATTACTGGGTCCTTCTTTGTCTCTTGTTATAGACTTTTTTTTTTAAAGTCTGTTTTGTTTGGTATAAGTATTGCTACTCTAGCATTTTTTTTGTCATTTCCATTTTTATGAAATATATTTTTCTACTGCTTTACTTTTAGTCTGTGTATGTCTTTCAATCTGATGTGAATCCCTTGCATAGAGCCTCTGTAAGGGTCTTATAATCCATTCAGCTACCCTACCTTTTGACTGGAACATTTAATGCATATCCATTTAAAGTAATTGTTGATAAATATGTAGTTATTGTGATTTTATTATCTATATTTTTATTTTTTTCTTCAAGAAATTCTTCTAACTTTTTTTTTTAATGCTGGCTTGGTGGTGATGAACTCTTTTAGCTTTATCTTCTTCAGGAAGCTCTTTATCTTTCCTTGATTTTAAATGCTAGCTTTTCTGTGTAGAGTAATCTTGGTTATAGGTCACTGATTTTCATCACTTTGAATATTTTGTGGCAATTCCTTCTGGCTTGCAAAGTTCTGTTGTGAAATCAGCTGACAGTCATATAGGAGTTCTGTTGTAGGTAACTAATTGCTTTTCTCTTGCTGCTTTTGAGTCTCTCCTTTTCTTTAACATTTGTCATTTTAATTATGATGTGTCTTGGTGTGGGCCTGGTTGAGACTCTCTGCACTTTCTGGGCTTGTATGTCTGTGTCCTTTAGGTTAAGGAAGTTTTTCATCATTATTTCTTGAAATAAGTTTTCCATTCCTTGCTCTCTCTTCTTCTGGTATCCTTATGATACAAATTTTGGTAAGGTTGATGTTGTCCCAGAGACTCCTTAATCTATCCTCATTTTGTTGGATTCTTTTTTCATGTTACTGCTCTGATTGGGTGTTTTCTGCTACCTTATCTTATAAATCACTGATTCAATCCTCTGCTTCATCTAATCTATTGTTGATTCCCTCTAAAGCATTTTTTTTCAATTTCAATTATTGTATTCATTTCTGAGTGGTTCTTGTGTAAGTTTTCTATCTTAATTTTTACATTTTCTATCTTTGTTGAAGCTCTCACAGATAATTGAGCATCCTTATAAGCAATGTTTTGAACTCTGCGTTTGGTAGATTGCTTATCTCCATTTTGTTATTTTTCTGGAGTCTTGTTCTGTTTTTTTTTTTCATGTAGGATATGTTTCTTTGTCTCCCCACTTTGCCTTCTTCCCTTTGTTTGTTCCTATGTATTAGGTAGGACTGTTATATCTCCGGGTCTTAGTAGAATGTTCTAATATAGTAGGTGTCCTGTGGGGCCCAGTGGCAACATCTCTTTGTCACCCGATCCAGGTGCTTTATATGTGTCCCTTGTATGGGTTGTATGTGCCCTCTTGTTGCAGTTGATCCTTGGTTGCTGTTTGCATGACAGTGTGAGGGAATGACCCTCAGGCTGATTGGTTGTGAGGACTGTTAATGACTACAGTGGAGGAGATGTTGTGCAAGGACTGACCCCATGGAAGATGATTCACTTTTTCAGGGTTTTGGTGCCTGTACAGTCTACATTTTGGGTTTGTCATCCTCAAATGTGGCCCTGGGTGTTGCTCCAGCATGGCCCTTAGCTGGCCATCATGCACACCTTTTTCAGTGCCTCCTTTGAGGTGCTCCACCACAGTACAATTTCAACCATAGCCTGTGCCCTGCCCAGGGCCACCTGGCACAAGCCACAAAACAATGTGCATTTGGCCACTATCCATGCTGATTTTGTAGGTTCCTCAAGAGGCCAAGCCACTAAGCAAGGTCATCAGCTTCTAGTGCTGGGCTTGGGCTACTCAGCAAGTGGTACAGGGCATGCCAAGGCCAGATGCTTCTTTTATGGGTTTTATGAACCTTTGAGAGATTTTAGAAAAGTTTGCAGCCATGAGCTAAGATAGGCCATTTGTATGGAAAAGCCACTAGAAGCACTTTGGGTGGGCCTGCAAGTTGGGGAAGTCTGGGGTTCAGGGAATCACCAGGATGAGGTGACCAGTGTTACCCAGGTTGATGGAAACCCAGATATGTCAGCCACTTATGTCTGCATGCAGAGAAAGGTCTTAACACAGAAACAATGGATTCTGTCAGCATTTCTGTCTGGGAGAAGGTTATTCCTCCAGCCCTTGCCCTGAAACCAGAAAATTCCATTCCTCACTGTATGTCCCTGGTGCCCTTCAAGCTGTGGCCTCAGCACTTGAGTTCAGTGCCAGTGAGTCCATCAGTGAGTAAGTCTGTGTGTGGACCTTTTATGAGGAGTGCCTGAGACTTCAACTGCCATCAGTCTGTCTCAGCCACAGTCTCTAATGGTTTTTATAGCCAGAGATTGTGGGGACTTCTCTTCTCACACTAGAACCCTGGGTTACAGAACCCAGTGTGGGGCTAGGATCTCTCACTTTTTTGGTTGAACCACTGCATTCAAGATATACCTCCTGATTTTTAACCTCCACATTCAGGTGTTGGACCAGCCTCTTCCACATCGCCACTCCTCCTACCAGACTCAAGGTGGCCTCTTTTCTATGTCCTTAGTTGTAATACTTCTGTTCAGCTAGAATTGAGGTGACTCCCAATGATGACTATTCTGTAACCTAGGTGTAATTTTGATTTGGTCACAAGAGGAGGTAAGCACAGTGTATCCCTACTCCACTATCTTGACTGGAAAATATAGCTGAAGTATTTTAATTTCTTTTTTGATCTGTGGGTTGTTTTAGGTGTGTGATATTTAATTTATAAACATTGAAAATGTCTTAGACATTAAATTATTGACTTCTGATTAAATTTCACTGTTATCAGGCAATATACCTCGTAAGATTTCACAAGTGTTGGCAAAGATGTGAAGAAATAGAAATCTTTGTGCAGTGTTGGTAGGATTGCAAATTGGTGCAGCCACTATGGAAAACAGTGGGAGGATTCTGAAAATAACTTAAATATAAAGCTATCATATGAGAGTGACATTGGAAATATGGCGGAGTGAGAGATGTCCCAAGAACTCTGACCTTGAAACAACAATGAACTGAACATCTAAAACTCAACAAAAAACACCCAAATTACACATCACTGCATCTGAGTACAGGATCTGCACATAAGAGCTACCACAGGTCAGAACCTCCAGAGTTGGGCAGTAGACTGGGAAAAACAAAGAAGTCACCTCTTGCAGCAAGAGCTACCTGCAGGAGGAGAGGAAAGGATGAAGGTGCAGCCTGTTACCTTAATAGACCTCCTGAGATAGCTGTGAGTTCCAATTAACCCATACTAGTGTCCAGGGTTCAGGGCATAAAGCAGAGAAATAGGGATGGCAGACAGCAGGGACAACAGAAAAAAAAAAGATTATTACCAACCCTGGTTGAAAAACGTGAGGCTGAGACCTAGCCCCCATTTTCCAACCCAGAGGGTTCCTCCCCCCATATCCTCCAACCAAACACTGCGGAACCCAAGGGGAATCTGAGCAAACACTACCGAAACTGTCGATAACACTGACAGGTACTGAGACTAAAGTGAGTGTGATTGAATATCAATAAAGAAAATAACACATTATTAAGACTACACAAAGCAGGGATCTAAGAGGGTAGATGTCACCAACTGGAAAGCAATAGAAAAATGCCTTCTTTGCAACAGGCAAAAGAAAGATTTTACACGATAAATCTTCTTCTGGATAAAAAAGCAAAATAAACTTCCATTAATGCCCAGAGAGAGAAATAGTTTATTAAACACTATAAACAACCAAGGTGAAAAAGTATTTCAGAAAGAAAGAGAAAAAACTCCAGAAAATAAGCTTAAAGACATAGAAATATGCGACATAAAAAAAATTCAGGATGGTACTTCTGAAAAAACTCACTAAGATTTAAACAATTCATAATAACAATTTCAGGAATTAACAAAAAACTAGATAAGCAGAATAGGTTTTTAGCAAAGATGCTGAAACCCTTAAAAAGAATTAAATAGAACTTCTGGAGATGAAGAACACACTGAAAAATGAAATAGCAAGCTTGGGAAATGAAGTCGACCAAATAGAGGAAATAATTAGTAATATTGAAGACAGACATCTACAAATAAATTAAAAGGAAGAAGAGAGTGGCCGAAGAATGAAAAATAGTGAAAGAGAAATATAAGAATGAGCTGATACTATCAGGAGTGAAAACATAAGAATAATGAGCTTTCTCGAAGGGGATGAAATGTTGCGGGTATTCAAAAGCCCTTTCAGTCAAATAGTTGAGAATTTCCCAAATATAAAAAATGGAGCTTGGAATTCAAGAAATCAACAGAAAACCCAATTATCTGAAACCAAAAAGGCCTTTAGCAAGACACACTGTATTAAAATTATCAAAAGTCAATGACAAAGACAGAATTTTTAGGGCAGCCAGGGAAAAGAAGAAGATAACCTATAAAGAAAAATCTATTAGATTATCATTGTACTTTTCAGCACAAACCATACAAGACAGAAAGGAGTGGAATCGAGTATTCAAACTATTAAATGAAAGTAACTACTAGCCAAGAATAATGTATCCAGCCAAGCTTGCCTTTAGAAATAAAGGAGAAATTAAGAGGTTTTCAGATTTACAAAAATTAAGGGAATTCGTCGTTAGGAGTAAGTTGACTAGCTGGCTGATAGATGTGGAGGAATGCAAACTTTACTAAGTACAAGGCATTATAAGCATAAATGGTAAAAAGACATTTGCTATAGCAAGATAGTAATGAATGTTCAGCATATATAGGGTCAAATTGAGATAACAATGATTTAAAAGGGGAAAATTCAAAGATCCAAATTCACAAAGGTGAATGGAGATAGGCGCAGAAGAAAATGGATGACTATATATATCACCATGATTTACATATTCATAATGGTGACCACATGCCAAAGATTCAGAACTGAAGTATATAATATAAAACAAGAAGAACCAGAGGGAAACCCCACAAAAGCCAACCAAAATAAAGAAAACAGGAGCACAAGGACAAGGAAGCAATGAAAACACCGAGCTACCAGAAAGCAAAAGATAAAATGGATATAAGAAGACCTCATATGTCAATAATCACTCTAAATGTAAATGAAATTAATTTACCAATAAAAAGGAACAGAGTTGCAGATTGCATCAAAAAGCAAAACCCAATCATATACTGCCTCCAGGAGACACATCTCAGTTCCAAAGACAAATATAGGCTCAAAGAGAAAGGGTGGAAAATGGTTTTCAAGCAAATGGCATTCAGAGAAAAGTGGGAGTAGTGGTACTAATATCAGACGAAATAGATTTTAAAATAAAAAAGTAAAGAAAGATATTGAAGGACATTTCATAATGATAAAGGGAATCATGCAACAAGAAGACATAACACTTATTAATATCCATGCTCCCAATCAGGGAGCCCTGAAATATGTAAAGCAATTACAAACAGAACTAAGGCAAGAAATAGAGTGAAACACTATCGTAGAAGGGGACCCAAAAACCCTGCTGTAGAATATGGACTGGTTATCCAATCAGAAAATCAATAAGAAAATCACATCGTTAAATGACACATCAGACAAACTAGATATAATCAATATTTACAGAGCCTTTCATCCCAAAACAGCTGCTTATACGTTCTACTCAAATGCACATGGAACATTATCAAGCATTGTCCACATACTGGGACACAGAGATAGCCTTAAGAAATATAAGAGGGTTGAAATCATACCAACCATATTCTCTGATTATAATACTTTGAAACTAGAGATCAACTGTAGAACAAAAGCAGAAAGAACTACAAATACATAGAAATTAAACAACATGCTACTGAGGAATGACTGGGTTAGAGAAGAAATAAAAAGTGAGATCAAGAGGTACATAGAAACAAATGAAAATGATAGTACAACATATCAAAACTTTTGGGACATGGCAAAAGCTTTGAGACAAGCGGTCATAAAGGAAAAGTTTATATCATTACAGGCCTATCTCCAAAAACAAGGAGTCCAAATAACCTAACACTTCATATAAAAAACTAGAAAAGAACAAATGAAGCTTGAAATCAGCAGAGAAAAGAAATTTAAAAAATTAGAGCAGAATTAAATGTAATTAAAAACAAAAAATAATAAATGCAACAAAGATCTGGTTCTTTGAGAAAGTTAATTAAAATTGACTAGTCTGGTCTAGTCTAGTGGCTAGACTCACTAATGAAAAAAAGAGAAATAATACAAATAAAATCAGGGATGAAAGAGGGAAATTGATGATACCACAGAAATACAAAAGATCATACAAGAATATTATGAAAAAGTATATAACACCAAATTTAATAACTTGAATAAGTGAACTAGTGCTTAGAAAGATACAACCTTCTTAGACTGAATCAAGAACTAGAAAACCTAAATAGAGCGATCAGCAATATGGAAATTGAAACAATCTTCAAAACTTACCAAAAAGTGATGTTGAGAATCTTTTCATATATTTACTAGCCATTTGTATGTCCTCTAGGGAGAAGTGTCTGTTCAGATCCTCTGCCCATTTTTTTGATTGGATCATTTGTTTTTTGTTGTTATTGAGTTATATGAGTTCTTTATATATTTTGGATATTAGACCTTTATCAGAGGCATTGATTGCAAATACATTTTTCCATTTGGATGGTTGTCTTTTTACCTTGTTGACAGTTTCTTTTGCTGTACAGAAGCTTTTTAGTTTGATATAGTCACATTAATTTATTTTTGCTTTTACCGCCCTGGCCTTTGATGTCAAATTTATAAAATCCTCCTTAAGTCCAAAGATCTTGAGTTTAGTTCCTATATTTTCTTCCATACATTTTATTGTTTCAGATCTTATATTCAGATCCTTAATCCATTTTGAGTTAATTTTGGTGTATGGTGATTAACCATCTATTTTCATTCATTTGCAGGTGACTTTCAAGTTTCCTCACACCACTTATTGTAAAGGCTTTCCTTTCTTCATTGTATGTTTTTGGCTTTTTTGTCAAAAATTATCTGCCTATATAAACATGGGTTTATTTCTGGACTCTTGATTCTGTTCCACTGATCTATGTGTCTCTTTTTCTGCCAAAACCATACCATTCTGATTGTTTTTGCTTTGTAGTATAATTTGAAGTTGAGCAGAGTGATGCCTCCAGCCTCGTTCTTTTTTTCTCATATGTCTTTGGTGATTCTGGGTCTTTTGTGCTTTCATACAAATCTGCTATTTTTTTGTTCTATTTCTTTTAAAAAATGTCAATGAGATTTTGACAGGAATTGCATTAAATCTGTATATTGCTTTAGGGATTAAGGTCATTTTAACTCTATTGATTCTTCTAATCCAAGAACATGGAATATCTTTCCATTTCTTTGTATCTTCTTCGATTTCTTTTAATAGAATCATAGTTTTCATTATAGATTCGCTAAATTTATTCCAAGGCATTTTATTATTTTTGTTGCAATTGCATGAATTATTTTAAAACTAGAACCTGGATGACTTATAAGGTGCTTCCACTGCTAATATAATCATCTATCCTAGAAGTTTTGAAAAAAAAATCCTAATGTCCTGATATGGCCAGATCATATCTAATGTATTCCCAAAGAAAGGATATGGTTTATGAATCATAATGCTTGTCAGTTGTTCCAGTCCTTTCACTGAGTATTCAATACTGTCTGTAGCACTTTATCCACAATGGTAGGAAATCATTGATGGGGAATACAGCATGATTGGAAAGTAAGCAGAAATCTTCAGCCTACTAATGTATTTTGTTCATCTCATTCAACGTTATCTAAACTGGAAATAGTAGATAAATGTAATAATAAAGGAACTGAAATCCAATGTGAGGATACAGAAATTATCTGGCTTCTTGAAAGTAGTACACATTTCCAGGTCTACATAAATTGATTCCTAGCCTGAGAGAATGGCTTATGGACTATGAAAGACAGATATAGATGCTGAAGGTCATGGAGAAATTTAGAGGGCTGAGAAATAGTTAATAAATTTTCTCATAGACTGTTTTCTATCATCACACACCAAAATTAACTCAAAATGGATTAAGCACCTAAATATAAGACCTGAAACTATAAATTGCATAGGAGAAAACAGAAACTAAACTCAAGGACCTTGGATCTGAAGAGAATTTTATGAATTTGACCTCAAAGGCCAGGAAAGTAAAGGCAAAAATAAATGGGACTACATCAAATTCAAAAGCTTCTGAACAGCAAAAGAAACAGTTAACAAGGTAAAGCAACAATGATCTGAATAAGAAAATATATTTGAAAGCAACACCTTCAATAAGGGCCTAATATCCAAAATATACAAAGAATTCATACAACTCAGGAACAGCAAAATACAAATGATCCAATAAAAAAAATGGGCAGAGGACCTGAACGACACTTCTCCCTAGAGGACATACAAATGGCTAGCAAATATTTGAAAAGATGTTAAAGATCACTAGTTATTCGAAAATTCAAATCAAAACCACAATGAGATACCATCTTGCATCTGTTAGATTAGCTGTAATCAACAGGACAAGTAATAACAAATGTTGAGGAGGATGCAGAGTAAAAGAAATCCTCATATGCAGCTGGTGTGACTGCAAATTGGTAAAGCCATTATGAAAAACAGTATGGAGGTTCCTCAAAAAACAGAATAGATCTACCATATGATCCAGCAATTTCTTTGCTGGGTATTTATCCCAAAGGCTTGAAAACCCATATCTGAAAAAGATATTTGCACACTGATGTTCATAGCAGCATTATTCACGGTATCTTGTACAGAAAGCAACCGAAGTGTACTACAATAGATGATTGGCTAAAGAAGCAGTGGTACATGTATACAATGGAATATTACTCAGCCATAAAAAGAGAGGAAATACTACCATTCATGACTATATGGATGGACCTTGAGATAATCATGCTAAGTGAAATAAGGCAGACAGAAAAAGTTGAAAATCACATGATATTACTTATATGTGAGATATAAACCTAAAAGCAACAAATGATCAAGACAACCGAACCGACTCATGGTTGTGGATAATAGACTAGATGTTACCAGAGGGTGGGAAGATGGGAGGAAGGTTTAGGTACATGGGGTAAAAGAGTTCAAATATCTTGTGATAGAATGAAAGCTAACAGTGGGTGGTAAATATACAATGTAAATATATATATATATATATATATATATATATATATATATATTACTGTAAATATATATATATATATATATATATATATATATATATATATATATTTTTTTTTTAGTGTTCAAATGTACTGCTGAAACTTACCGGATTTCGTTAACCGATGTCAGTATAAAAAAAATAATTAATTAAAAGAAAACCTATTATATGACCCAATGATTTCATTTCTGGTAATTTATCAAATATTTTTATTTAATGATATATATTTCATCACTTAACATATGGTCTAGCTTGATAAACATTCTATGTGAAGGTAAAACATTGTTTTCTCATGTTACTTGAGTGTAGTACTTTAGGAATGTCATGTAGGTCCAATTTGTTGATAGTGTTGTTTATATCTTCTGTGTTTTAGAATTTTTTGCGATTTCTCTCAGTTACTAATTTGTGAAATATCTCTAATCAATATTGTTAATTTTTTAATTGCTCCTTTGCTTCTGTCAGTTTTTATTTCATGTATTTTGAAAATCTGTTATTAGGATCATATACTTTTATTATATCATTGTTTTCCTTTAAAGTACCCTTTGTATCAGTTTTAACATTTTAATTTATATCTGGCAATTATTTTTGTTTCATAATCTGCTTTGTCTGATATTGATATTGACACTGGGTTTCTTTTTTCATTGTTTTACTTTCATTCTATCTGTGCCCTTATATTTAAAGTGCAACACTTACAAACAGTAGATATTTGGGTCTCATATTTATATAGTTTGCTAATGAATGAATCTTACTGTGCTTATTCATGAATATTTAATGTACTATTGACATGACTCATTTTAATTCTTCCATTTGATGTTTGTATTTTAGTCACTTTATGTGTTTATGTTCATCAAAGTCCTCTTTTTCTGCTTTCTTTTCAGTTAGTTTATAGTATTTAAGTTTTTTTAATATTTTTTCTTGCCATGCCCTGCTTATATTGCATCTCTCTGTGCTGAGGTGTGAATTGTACACTAATAGAGAGCCTAGAGTGAACATGTTACTCACTGTTGCTCTTCTTTTAAGCTATGCATCCTGTGGAGCTTTTTGTCTAATGCCTGAAAACAACTGCTTTATATACTTTGTTCAGTTTTATAACTGTTTATAGTGGGAGAGCAAGTCTGATACCACTTACAACAGCTGAAGATGGAATTTTCAGGTTAGTTTTGGGATTCTCCTGATGTTCTTATTTGGTCCTTTTTCTACCTCATGGCCCTCATCCTTCTTTCCCCACCCTCTCTGATATCCTGATTCTAGCTAGCATCTAACGTTCACAGTCTGAGAAAATCTAGGGCATGATATTTTTTAGTCATTTTCATGATCATTGAGATTTTAGAAGATTTCATAACCTCTATGATTCCTAGGACTTCATCTCTGGTAGTGGAATGTATGCAAGTAAGCAATATTTATTGGATAGTCATTGGTTATCTACTGTGTAGTAGCCATTTTGAGAATATACATCATAATGTTAACCTATACATTTCTTTCCCCTTCTCCTACTTTTATAACTGATATGAAGGAGAATGTGATTTGATGGTTAAATCAACACCTTGAACTGCCAGCACAAATTCTTTATGGAATGAAAGAGATAAACAAGGAAAAGGATAAAGTGAGAGCTATAAGAGTTGGTAGTTTTAGCATGAGAATTAACTCAAGAAGAGACAAAGCAGAAGGAGGCAAAGCATTTGGAAATGCATCACCCACATTCATAGCTGACCTTCTCTAGAAGTCTCCCTGACCTATTACTAAGCTGTGTAAATATTTCATTTTTTACTCCTGATACCCTCTTCTCTGTTCTTAATGTGTGCTTGAAAAGATTTTCTGTTCATAATGTATCTTTATTGGTACAGTGTGGTTTTTAGTTTGGCACTTCATAGATTTACCAGTCAAAGAATTTGTCTACCAGGAATTGATTTGGGTATTATTTTAGGTACTTCTACCATACTGGGACTTTCACTTATTTTGATAATTTAGAACTTCTATTAAAAATAAACTAATAAGTAAACTATAAAAGCATATTGTATGGACTCTACTTACTGAAGACTTACAGTAAACTAAAAAAACAATAAATTGTAAATTCTGGTCCTAGCTCTATCATTAAGTGTGTGACTGTTGAGAAGTCACTTAATATGTAAGCTAGATGGTCCCAAGGGCCTTTTCCAGCTATGAGATTCCATGTGCAAGCAAGCTTTTTTTATTTTTTCATCTCTCATTTCTGGGATGAAGATTGCATGTATGACTTCTTGGTATTACTAAAAACAGAGTGTCTCAGTGGACAAACTTGTAAGTCCAACACAAACTCACTCCCTATTATCTGCTTTGCCTTAATTTTTCTGTTTCCCTTAACCCCATTATCTTCTAACATTCTACAATTTTTGTTGTTGTCTTTTCAGGTTAGACTTAAGCCTACATTTTACAGATTTTTATTTTATATTAGTTTCAGTTATACAGTACATTGGTTAGACAATTATATAGTTTATGAAGTTATACCCCTGATTACTCTAGCACTCATCTGTTTAGCTTACTTTTAAAAAAGTTTTTTTATAACTTTGAGTATATTTTGTAAAGTCAAAACTTGAGCTTTTGTATATCAGTAGCTTGGTTATCAATAACACAATTGCATTGACTCCCACTGTTAAGACAGCAGCTCTCAGAGACAGCAATTCACTCAACTAAGACTACATTGCCAGTGAAGCATAAGGTAAACTATTCATCACTTTCTCCCTAGAAGCCAAAAGGATACTGGTTCAGTCCCAAAATGACAGCCTTTGTCCTTAATTAAACAAAGTTGAATAATAAAATTCAGCATATAGCCAAGTAGGGTGTGTGTGTGTGTGTGTGTGTGTGTGTGTGTGTGTGTGTGTGTTTACAAAAGTAAAAAAGAACCTCTTGAAATTGTGTTGATGTTGTGCTTTCTGTTGATGGGTGTGCCTTAAAAGAAAGAAAAAGTGTTGTTATAAGTATAAGGAGTTGATGTTTTCCAATGTCACAGGTAAAAATGATAATTATAATTATCTGACATTTAGAGTGTTTACCTCTCAGTAAACCCAATTCTACTTAAACTTCTTTAAAAAGTTCTTTAAAAAGTATGATAAGCTTGGCAAATTAAGGTACTATTCAAAAAATGCCAAAAGATCCAGTTCATTCTATCAAAAGTTCATCCCCTAATCTGGTTAGTTTGATTCTGAGACTATAAATCTTCCTACTTGAATGAGTATTTGATTACTGTGGCAATATGGAGAGGAGAGTGTGATTTTTAGGCCAACTTAACACAGAAACTCGAAACTGGCAGGAATCTTAGATATCCATTTGAATATCTTTACTTATATATGAGAAAATCTAGGTTTTAAAAACATTTAAATAATACCCTAAATAACTATAATAAAAAAAGTTTTGGGGGTAGGATTTAATTATAATAATAATTTTGAGATTTAATCTGTGATATACTCTAATTAATACTTGGCATATATTATATCATTTAACTCTAAAAAATCATGACTTGAATGAGGTACTATTATTATTTCTATTTTAGGGCCACCAAAACTCATGCATAGGTAGGATAAGTGACTTAACCAATGTCATATAGTTAGTATGTAATAGGATTGGTATTCAAATCCAGGCAGTCTGATTAGACCTAACC
Organism: Macroglossus sobrinus; assembly: GCA_004027375.1. NCBI lineage: Eukaryota > Metazoa > Chordata > Mammalia > Chiroptera > Pteropodidae > Macroglossus > Macroglossus sobrinus. The sequence goes on from PVKZ01003246.1 coordinate 80,728, forward strand.
ACTATCTTGCATTTCCTCCCAATCAATGGCTAGATTTTTGAATTTGTAAACAATAATAAAAATATAAACTATCATGGATTTGTTTCCCAGAAAGATATACCTTCACTCTAAATATTACTGACCAGTCTCAGTAGTAAACTATATTCTTTTAGATCTTTTATATCTAGGGTGGACAAAAATATTGCTTAACTCTAAGCATCAGGATTTATCTAGTATAAGCCACTTATTTATCATTTAATACAGAATCTGGCTTTATTTATGGTATGTTCTACATCATTATTTGCCATATGATAGTGGCTAAACACTGTGGCTAAAAACAGTTGCTAAACACAGGCTTTTGAGTCAGACAGACGTAAGTGCAAATCCTAGGTCTTTCCTTTATTAGTTTTACAACCTGGTGATTGAGTTACTTAGTTTTGCCTTTTCCTAGTCATAGTTACCTAACTCCCCTCTCCTTAGTTTTCCCATCCTGGATATGGGGATGATAATAATATCAATTGAGAATGATAATGTTATCTACTTCATAAGATTATTGTGAGGTTTAAGTTAAAATGATAAAGCCCTTAGCACTGTGCCTATCACATAGTAAATTCTAAAAGGTTTTCCTTGTTCATACTTTATTATTTTTACTATTATTATTATTTATTTTCTATGTACTGTCATTCTTGGTCAAGGGTTTTCTTTGTCAGGTCCTTAACCAAATGCATCTTTACTTTCATCCATTCCTTTGATGAATAGCATGTAATTGTGGGTGGGGAGTGATTGGTTGGTTGAGTTGCACATTTTTTAAGGAATTTGCATCTCTTGCTAAGCTTTATTCTGTTTCTGACTCTAGATCTAAACTGGATTTTGCCGTGATGACTCATACTAAGCTGATGATTTCTATAGCAACAGTACTGAGGGCTAACTCTGTAATACATATTTGGCATGTGTGATATCATTTAAAACCTTTCCTGGGTAGCTCAATAATAAGATATATATTTTTGGAATCAATATTAGCCTACGTGATTCTATTATTATTTTTCTAGAACACATTCTCTTTTCTGCAGAGTAAGTTTTCAAAAGTGAAACTCTGATCACGTCTAGCTCCCTTCTTTGAACCCTTCAAGGTTTTCTCATTGTTTTAAGATAGTAGTTCTCAGACTATGGTCTGTGAGCTCCCTAGAGATCAATGAGATAAATTGCAAAGTCAAAACAATGTTCATAATATTGAGATATTTTGCAATTTTAACTTTCATTCTTTCATTACTGTACAGTAGAATTTTCTAGAGGTTATGTGACATTACAATAGATTGCTGAAATTAGATGTGAGCTTCAGCCTGTTTTCTATATAAGCCATATATTGAAGAAACTTATAAAATCCTATGTTAACATGTAATGAGTTTTTAATTATTTTAAACCAGTAAATAAATATTTTTAAATTTTCCAGTTCCAATTTCTAATATTATAAGTACTGAGAAATGTAACACATAAATGGAAGCTCTTTGGGGTCCTCCACAATTTTTAAGACTATGACAGGGTCCTGTCCTGAGACCCAAAAGTTTGCAAACTATTGCCTTAAATTAGAGTTCAAACTCTTTTATATGGTTCACCAGCCATTATGTTTTGGTTTCTACATTCTATTCCAGCTTTCTCTCTCTCGCTCTGCCTTTTTCCTATGTTCTAACCACACTGAGTTTTCTATTTTTCACTTTTACCCACAGAACACACTGTTCTTTCTGCTAGGAATCCCCTCTTCCTTTTACTTGACAAAATCTTACTCATACTTGAAATTCAACACTAGATATTATCTCCGTTATAGTTATACCTCTCTTGGGTAGTTATTCTATATAATAATTACATAGTGTTTTGTTTTATTTCTACTAGATCATTAACTGTTTATATGCAGGCACTATGTGTTATTCACACTGTTTTTCTCCTAGGACAGTTGCACTAAATAAATACTTTTTGAAATAAATCAAATTAGAGTGAACTGAACAGAAAGTTTAGTAAGATCCACTTAATAAATGCAGAAGAAAGAATCCAGAGAAAATGACTTACTCTTTTTATAGAACAAATCCTAAAAGAGATATGCAATAATTGAGTTCTTCTGGTTCTACCTTTAGTGATCTCTGGGTTAGGTACTCTTCTTCATCTATACAAGACAGATTGCTATGGTAAATGAAGTTGTTGGCTAGTAGAATCCTTAAACCTGTAGTTCCATGGAGATAATAAGTATTTCAGTCCTAAGACTTCTGACATTTTGACTAAGTAAATCAACCACATTGTATAGAACAGATGTTCCTGTATACTTAGTGGTATCCAATAACATAGTCAAAAAAAAGAAAATCATAAAAAATGGTTTAATAAGATAGTAAGTAAAAAACTTATTTTATGAATGGCAACTTATATTTGGCAAAACAAAGAATTCAATTTTTCTCACTCTAATTTTAATATTCTCAAATGTGATATTACATATAATACTGAATGTGGTTAAAAAGAATTGGACTGAATTGATAAAATTGATAAAAATGCTAATTACCTCTCTGTGTTGCGTTATTTGCATTTTATTAGAAATATATTTAATTTTCTTGCAAAATCAGGAAAGGGGTGAGAATCTAATTGAAAATAGATGTCTGGAAGTTTAAGTGGAAATTTCTCACAAATGTCACATGAGAGTCGACTTTAGAAAATAGAGGTTGAATTGAGAGATTAGGAATAAATAATTAAACTTTATGTTTAAGGTTGAAGCACACCTAGTCATCCATCCCTAATATCCATTATCATTCTGAGTCTTGGAATAATTGTGTGATATATTTTTAACTGCGTGGATATGCATTAGCGTCACTTGGAAGCTTATTAGAAATGCCTCACCCAGACCTACTATATTAGTGATATATTGCTGTGTTACAAATTGCCACAAATTTAGCAGCTTCAAGCAACACTTTATTATTTCATAGTTTTTGTGGGTCAGGAATCTGGGCACAGCTTATCTGAGTCCTCTGCTCAGGATGTCAGACAGGGCTGGATCTGATTAGAAATAGAGAGTCCTTTACCCAGGCTCACATGGTTGTCACCAGAATTCATTTTCCTGTAACTGTGAAACTTATAGAAGCTTACTTCTAGATCATCAAGAGAGTCTATGAACTTCTGTCTCTGACCTCTAGACCCTCTGAATGAGCTCATTTGATTAGAGTCAGATGATCCTGACTCTCTCAGGATCATCTCTCTTTCATTAACTCAAAATCAACTGATTTGGGACCTTAATTACATGAGCAGAATTCCTTTACTATTGCTATCTAACATAACTTAATCATGGGAGTGACATCCCATCATATGCATGGGTCCTGTCCATACTCAATGGGAGGAAATTATACTGGCCATGTACAATAGGAATCTTAGAAGCCATCTCAGAAGCCATATGAATCTGGAACATTTAGAGTTTCAGTTTTAAATACAGCCTTATAGAGGTAGTTTTATAGCCTCCTATATTATATGTCTGTAAGTCATGGTGCTAATGTCACTTTTTCCTCTGTGCAGCTCAATAATACGAAAATTAAATCATCTGGTAGAATATTATAAAGTCTTTTCTAAAAATGCTTAATGTACTTATTTGCTAGGAAGATGTAATTATAAATGTAATTAACTCTGGTGCTACGTCCTTTATCAGGAAAGGGAAGGATACATGCAGTCCATGTTAAGATTGCAAAACAAAAAAAAATGTTTGGAATGTTAAAGAATGATTAATATTTATTTTAATTCTCAGGTTTAAATGGTCAGTTCTATCTCACAGACTCTACAAGGTGGTGGAGATTTAGATACAACTTTCTTATTCCTTTGACCTTGTTTTCAAGCCTCATAGATATGGATCCTGGTACATCAAGTAGCCAGTACTTCAGTTATACCTGTTTTCTTTCATTCCCCAGTGTTTCTTGGTCATTTAGAACCAAAGTCCTTCCCTTTGTGTCTGGCCATGTGATAGCAATTGTCAGTAAGTTTGTGTATTTTGTTCAGTTCAGCAGTGGATGGAGAACTGAGAGTTTGGGATCTTTGAGTGGGAAACAAGGGACAAAAATAAGCCCTCAATGACAGCTGTGATTCAGGTGTATTCTTGAATAAACAAAACAGTCTATATACTCTGTGGTTAATGTCTGATAATCTAGTACTTCCCATGATTAATTCATATTAAAGCTCTCATCAGTCTTTTATGGTCCAGGTAATAAGGATTTAATTTAAATTAGCCAAGATATTTAGCTCCTCAATAAAAGGCCCAGTCCAAGGTCCTACTCAGGAGAGACACAGAGGAGAATGTGTCACTCAAGCATCCTTCAGTTACTCAGGCATTTTATAACTTACCTGGCAGCAGTGTGGAGAGAAAGATGTGGTGGGAGCATATATGACAAGGCAAAGGTACAGTGAGAAAGGTTATTATTTGTGCCATAGAAAAATATATACAAATTGTTAGATAATTTCAGAAAAGAAAAAAAGGGAAGAGTTGGGAACAAGAAGAGAAATATAGCAAATAGTTCAATGTCAGCCAAGTGTGAGTCACTATAAAGAGTAGTACAGGCAATAGAAGGATGAGAGAAAATATAGTACATGGTTTAAGGAATTCATAAGCTAGTGGAAAAAATAGACTTGAGCCTGGCATGTGCATGTGCGAAGGCACATGCATGCCATAGTTGAAGTCAGAGTTTGGTAAACAAAAACTCATATCTGTTCAAGTTCCTTCTGTGAACCAGGCACTGTTCTTAACACTTTATCTATTCTCAAAACAACCCTGAGGCTTAATTTACCTATTTTCAAATCAATCCTGAGGCTTAGTTATGGTTATCTCTATTTTCCATAGGCAAAAACTGAGTTTAAAGTAACTTAAGAATCTAGCTCAATATTATTTAGTTAATAAGTAGCATAAGAAGTAATCTAAATCCATGATCAACAGCATTTTAATAGCTATTATTTATTGAGTTCCTGCTACATGTTTAGTATTACTACTTGATATGTGTTATGTTTATGTTTGTTTTATAACCATTCTGCAAGGTATGTATTATGGCCATATTTTACAGATCATGAAACTGGATCTGAGAGAGTCATATTAACTTTTGAAGGTCTCAGCTATTATTGAAACAATTAGCATTTAAATCTGGGTCTTTCTGCTTCTAAGGCTGTTGTTTTTTACAATGAAACTGCTTATTTGAGAGATAAAAGGGATTAATTATGAAGATCTTGGTGGGGTTGCTTTGGGAAAGGGATGACATTGAAGACAGGCATTTCCAATGGCTACAACATCAACAGGTAGAATTGGAGGAATGATATTTAAGCTGCAAGGACAAACAAATACATAGCAGTGCAGTGAAAGACATATTTTGAAGTATTGGTTAAAGCAGTTTGGCATGGCTAGATTGTAAGGAAACATAGAAAGAATGTAGAAAAAAATAGCTGAACACTTGAATAACTACAGTATCATAAAAATGAGTTTTTTTTCTGTTTTAATATGTAAATATTGAAGGTTTTTGAGCTTAGAATTGACACAATCAGATCTGTGCTTTTTCTCATTTATTATCTTTTTCACCACTACATTGATAACTCCAAGACAGCAGGGATTCTTTTCTGTTCAGTTCACTACCATTCCTCTAGTGACTAGATTAGTGCCTAGAAGATAATTTGGGCTGCTGCTTATAGCACTGAAGTTTATAACCTGCATAATTTCAGTGGGTGGCATTCACATATACTACAATATAAAGAATGTACCCTAGTGTTATGCAGTTTTATTAACACTGAACATAATAGGCACTCAGTAAATATTTTAAATGAATGATTAATTTGCTTTAGGACAATGAGTCTGGATGGGGTTTATAGGATGCATTGCAAGAGGGAGAGAATTAGAAAACAGGAAATGTTAGGATAATTTTTAAGTAGTCTAAGCAAGACCTGAACTACCTAATTGGAAGTAGAGAAGACAAGATAGAGTCAAGACATGCTTCCCTGGTTGAATTCATATGCTCTTTTATTGATTGACTATAGAAGGAGAAAGGTTATGGGCAGGGAAAAGTTTAAGATAATTCAAAGATTTGTAGCCTGAGTGCCTGGGAGGATGACAATGACATTAACTTAGAAAAAGAAAATAAGGAAGAAAGAAGCAAGTTTGGTGGATGGGGTAGGTGGGCAGGTGAAGAATTCAGAGATATCCATGTTCAGTTTGAGGAGCCTATGAAATACATATTTAGATCTATCTATTTACTGGCATTTGAATAAACTGATCTGAGACTCAGCACAGAGATCAGGGATAAGAAGATATATTATGATATTATGGTGATTCTGAATCAGTGGGAAGAGCAAAGATGTGTAATAAAAAGAGGAGGTAGTTACAGGTAGCACCTCAACAAATGCCTATCATAAAAGAGTAGACAGTAAAAGTGAAAATACAACAAGGACACTAAAAAAGATATGATTGGGATACAGAAGGATAAGAGCATTAAGTGTCTCAGAAGCGGGGGACATGGAGATATCAACTGACGATTGTCAAGAAGTCAAGCAAAAGGAGAATTAAAAATAAGTCACTGGATTTATTAATTAGAAGGTCATTTATATAGAATATAAATCTGATAAGATAGGTTAGAAGCGAGATGGTAAGTTATTAAAGAGTACTATTAGGCGAGGAAATAGAGATAGCAAATGCAGATTGCAAATAAAAATTTAAAGAAATTAGAAAGATGAAACTGTAATTTGAAAAAGAAGCAGAGATACAAAATATTTTATAGGATAGAGGAAGATTTACATGTCTATTGACTAAGGAGAAGAAACCAATGGAGATATTGAAGATAGAGATGATGATGAGATGAAGTGCCAGAAAGACAGGAAGAGATGAGAACAAGAGAACAGCAAAAAGGTTATTCTTGGAATGTAGAAAGGACATTCTTTTCAAGACAGGAGAGAAGGGGAAAGAATAAAGATAGAAAATATAAAATGGAGGCATGACAATTTTCAGGAGTTCATAGTAGATATCTTCAGTCTTCTCTATAAAGTAGACAGCAACTACATCTCCTAAACTATAGACTCTTATTTATAATAATAGCCTTAAGGTATTAAAATACAGATACCCTTAGGATTATCTGCATTTTGACAACGTTTAGTGAATTTTATATTTATTTCATAACCGTACTAAATTCTGCCTAAAATTATTTTTAAAAGTTTTGTTTTAGAAAGTTTAGTTTGGCAACTTTAAGCCCTTTATCAGAAAGCAGTCATATCAAAAAAGCAGTATATATCAAATTCTGTGTGATGGTTGCTATGGAAACAATCAAATGTAAACTTTACATAACACCCAGCTAAGCTATTGATCAGGTGGGAGGGAGAGAACAACAAACCATTTCACTCAGAAGAAGAAAAAAGAAACATTAGAGAGGTTGTTAGGTGAAGAGAAACCTTTGTCTGGAAAAAACACAATTATGGTTTTCAGAAATACAAATGTTGGGCATAGATGGTTGAGGTTTTATCTTCCGGCTTTAAACAAGTAAAGGTGTTTGAGCCACGAGTGCTCAGTCAAGTAGAAAAGACGACATGAGGCCTTACAGACAGAGCAGTAATAGATAAAAACTAAGCTCACAGACGTGAAGAAAGGGCTAGGACTGGGCCATTAAGACCAAGTGAAATTAGAGCAGAACCAATGCTTGGGCTTCAAAACCAAGTAGAGCAACTACATAGAAAAGAAGCAGAGAAAGTGGCAAAGCTGGAAAATACCTTACATACCATTGAATTTTTTTTTATTCTCTGATGCTATAAGACATCAAGTAAAAATAAAGCTATTATTTTTGGGCTTTATACCAAACTGCAATTAGGGTCTATACAGAAGCAGTTAAATCTCCTATACTTGTCTATCTCTAGGTCCAGGTGATGGTAGGTTTTTGTGGAACAGATTGTATATAGTTAGGAAATTACACTTCTGTCTTTCCATGTTCCTGAAATAGAATTTCTCCAAGACAGGAAAGAAATTAATTTAAATTGAATGTATTAGTATAGACCAAAGTGAAAAAAATGTCAGCAAGAAAGGGGACCGATCAGTTACATTAGCGTAGAAACACAACCCTCATAGAGGCAAATGTCCAAGGAAGTCGTGGTAATTTAATCCTATACATAACTCCCCTTGTATTAAATCTATGTTCACCACACAAATTTATTTCCTTGGTGTACTGTCATTCAATTATTTGCACATTATAAAGGTCATATACAAAAGTATAAAGAATAAAATATAAATTGACTACCACATAAAAATGAACATTTCTAACATTTTGGTATATTCCATTCTAATTTTATGCTTTTAGAGCTATGTAACTTTAAATGGAGATATATTTGCCCAGATATACATAAATATATATACATATATATGCATATATATAAACATACACACACACAAATGTTACAAAATTAGAATAATACTATGTAAATGTACATTTTTTCCAAAACAATCCTCAAATATTATTTGAGAACATGATTTTGAAAGGTACCTCAGTACCACATAGTATGGATACATAATTTAATCAATTCCTTATTGTTGGAAAACTGGCTTACTTCCAGTTTTTTACATTTAGAAATCTTTTATTAACACCTTTGTTCATAAATCTTAGTGTAGATTTATAGTAGAATTTTTAGGTTAGTATTTATGTACACTATTAAGACTTTTGATAGATATATCCAGACTGCCTTAAAAGATAAATGTTCTGAAGTACAGGTTTTAGTTTAGAGATTATGCAAATTTTAAGGCTTTTCATTAACAGAGGCAAATTTCCCCAAAAAACATTTTAACAGTTTATACTCCAAACCAGTATGTGAAGTCCATTTTGTCCCCACTTATATCAACTCTGGATCTCCATATGCTTTTTCATGTTTATAAGTATTATAGGTTAAAAAAATTGGTCTGTTAATTAATTTTAGATTAGGTTTTTACATGTTTATTTACCTTTAGTATTTATTTTGTGAGTGTTCGTCATGTCTTTTGTCCAAATTTCTTTTGAGGTGTTCATATTTTACTAATTGTTTGCCAGAAATCTTTTAATACATAAAGAATGCTAACCCTTTATGTGTAATGTAGGTAACAAATGTGCTTGCTTCAGCAGCACATATTAATGTATGTAACAAATATATTTTTTCTGGCTCTCACTTGCCATTCAATTTATGGGGTTTTAATACACAAAATTTTATCGTTTTCAGTATAATCAAGTATATGAATCATTCTCTTTGTGCTTTTATGTTTAAAAAATCTTTTCTTATACTGATTCTGATCATTTTTACCTATTTTTCTACTTTTAAGGTTTAATTTACTGTATTAAATGTTAATATATCTGGTGTCCATATGTGTGTATATACACTTATCTGCAAATGCTTTTTAACTATAATAAATTGGTTCATTATTTATTCTTACTAAGCTTTATTCCCTAGCCCACACTGAACTTAAATGTCAATTCAAAGATAATTCAGAGGCCATATTACTAAATCAAATGCGATGCTTTGTTATCAATCATTGTTGTTAATTTTTTTGATGAGGAGGGAGTAATATGTTAAGTATTTTGCTTCATAATATGCTACTTATACTTTATTATACTTTGCTTTTAGGAAATTGGTTGTGAATTTTATATAAAGCATATTGCATTATAATTTTTTCCAATTTAGATTGAAAATTGTCATGGTTAGTATTTTTACATAGAATTTCTGATTATCATATATGGATTATTGATGTTAAATGGAAGGTGCCTATATTTCATCAATATAACATTTAAACATCTATACTGTATCAATTTTGAGAACTCAGTATTTTATATTCATTATCTGGATCATGTGTCAATATGACACATTTTAATTATTGTTTCTTTTATAATATATTTAGGGTATGGTACTTTTTCAAACTTCTTTTTGCAATTTGTATTGAATCTTCAAATTTTTTAAAAGCCAGCGATATTTTTATTGTAATTAAATTAACCTACATGTTAAATGTTAAGTTAATTTGCAGTTCTTCCTACTTTTTTTTTCTATCAAGGAATAATTACTAATGTAGACTTGTATCTACTTTAGGAAAATTTTGAAGATTTTCTCATGTAGTCATTGCACTTTTCTTTTATTATTAATTGTATGCACTGATTTTTAATATATGTATATGTATATACATATGTCTGTATAAATAAAAATGCATTATCTATGTAATGAGATTTCATATATATAGAAAATGTTAATACTCTTATTATAAAAAATGAAATTTTCTTCACTATGTCTTCTATTTCTAGCATCTCTTGGTCCATCTCATATTTTATCTACTTGCTTCTCTAGTCTCCTTAGTAATCATTATCTATAAATAATGATAAGTTACTTCCTTTAAATTTTTGTTTGCTTTTTCAAATATTATATTACTCAAAACTTTCAGAACTTTTTAAAAGTTGTAAATGGTGAATTTTATCAAGTGCCTTTTGAGTAGCTATAGAAATTTTCAGATTTTTTCTGCTGTATCTTATTGATGTTTTGAATTATTATCTTATGCATAATAAACCACAGCTACATTCATTTGATAAATACAAATCAGAAAGATTATTTGCTAGTACTTTATAATATTTTTCATGTATATTTATAAGTGTGATTGTTTTATAATTTTTCCTATATTTGTTAAGTTTTGGTATGGAGATGTCTAAATTTTATGAAATCAATTGAGAAACTTCTATTTTCATCTATAAATTAAAATAATTTCTATGCCATGAAAATTATATGTTGCTTAAAATTTAGAGAAGTATCCAGGCTTGGAAACTTCTTTGATGATACTTGTTTCAAAACATTTCCATTTTTCCCCATGTATTGATCTCAGGATTTTGCATTTTTACTTATTAATTATGGTAATTCATTTGTTTAGAGAGTTACTCATGTAACTAAGTTTTTCATATTTATATTTTTTCTTAAAGAAATTTTTTAGAGCAGTTTTGGGTTCACATTAAGATTGAGAGGAAGGAACAGAGATTTCCCATATACCTCTTGCCCCTATGGATACATAGCCTCCCCCATTATCAGCATCCCCCACAAGAGTGGTACATTTGTTACAATTGATGACTCTGTATTGACACATTATAATAGCCCCAGGTTCATATTTAACATCACTCTTGGTGTTGTACATACTCTGTGTTTGGATAAATGTATAATTACAATTGTAATATTATACAAAGTATTTTCACTGCCCTAAATATTCTCTGATTTTTGCCTATTCATCTCCACCACCCACATCACTGGCAAACACTGATCATTTAATTGTCTCCATAGTTATGCCTTTCCCAGAATGTCATATAGTTAAAATCATATAGTATGTAGCATTTTTAGATTGGCTTCATTCTCTAAGTAATATGCATTTAAGTTTCCTTTATGATTTTTCATGGCTTGATAGCTCATTTCTTTTTAGCACTAAATAATATTCTATCATCTGAATTTACAACAGTTTCATTATCCACTTATCTTCAGAAAGACCATTTGGTTGCTCCCTAGCTTTGGTAATTATGAATAAAACTGCTATAAACACCCATGTGCAGGTTTTTGTTTTATGTTTTCAACTCCTTTGGTATATATGAAGGACTGTGTTGCAGACTCATATGGTAAGGGTATGTTTAGTTTGCAAGAAACTGCCAACAGTCTTCCAAGGTGGCTGTAGAATGTTTTATTTATACCAGCAGTGAATTAGAGTTTCCATAGTTGCACATCTTCACCAGCATTTGATGTTGTCAGAGTTTTGGCTTTTGGCCATTGTACTAGGTCTGTGGTGATGCTTCATTGTTTTAATTTGTATTTCCCTGATGACATATGATGTAAGCATCTTTTCATATGTTTATTTACCATTTGTATGTCATCTGTGGTGTGGTGTCTGTTAAGATATTAGGCCTATTTCCCACCAAGCATTATTGAGATGTAATTAACATATAATATAGTATAAGTTTAAGGTATATATGTCATGTTTAGATATATAGATGCATTGTGAAATGATTACCACAATAAGTGTAGTTAAGATATAGATTACTTCATATATTTACCTTTTTATTTTAATGGAAGAACACTTATGGCCTACTCTCCTAAAAGCTTTGAAGTGTATAATATAGTATTGCTAACTATAGTCATCATGTTGTATATTATATCCCCAGAATTTATTCATCTTTTAACTGGAAGTTTGTACCCCTTGAACAACATCCCTTATTTTCTCCACCTCCACCCCCAGCCAGCCTCTGGCTACCACCATTCTATTTTTCGTTTCTGTGAGTTCAGTTTATTTTGATTCCAGATATAAGTGAGATCATATGGTATTGTCTTTCTCTACCTTATTTCACATAGCATAATGCCAAAAAGGTTCATACATGTTGCAAACCGCAAGGTTTAATTTATTTTTATGGCTGAATGATATTTTATTCAGCCATAAATATATAATAGTGAATCTATACTATATCTTGTTTATCCATTCATCCATTGATGGACATTTAGACTGTTTTCATGTCTTGGCTATTATGAATTGTACTGCAATGAATATGGGGTGTAGATATCTCTGCAAGATCCTGATTTTGTTTCCCTTAGCTATATACCCAGAAGTGGCATTATTGGCTCATATAGTAGTTCTATTTTTAATTTTTTGAGAAAAACCCATATTATTTTCTAAAATGGGTGTACAAATTTACATTTTTACCAAAAATGTGCAAAAATTTCCTCTTAACAGTTTCACCAATACATGGTATCTTTTGCCTTTTTATTTTAATAATAGACATTCTAACAGGTGTGAGGTGAATTGTGGTTTTGATTCACATTTTCCTGATGATAACTGATGTTGAGAATCTTTTCATATGCGTGTTGGTCATTTGTATGTCTTTTTTGAAAAATGTCTATTTAGGTCTTCTGTTCATTCTTTAATTTTTTAAAATTTAGTTGTATGAGTTTTTCTTATATATTTTTGATATTAACCACTTATCAGATAAGTAGCTTGCAAATATTCTTTCCCATTCCGTAGGTTGCCTTTACATTTTACTGTTTATTTTGCCATGTGGAAGCTTTTTAGTTTGATATAGTCCCACTCTTTGATTTTTGCTTTTGTTCCTTGTCCCTTTTTGTGACATATCTAAAAAAATATTGCTAAGATCAATGCCAAGGAGCTTTTTTCTTCTTCTTATATTTTTTCTAGACATTTCATAGTTTCAGGTCTTACATGTAAGTCTTTAATCCATTTTGAATGAGCTATGCTCTCACTCACCTATTCTCACTTTCTCCATGGGTGAAATAAAACTGAGAAGTTCTGTCTTAGGGAAGGGGTTATGTGGTTAAAGTAAAACTATTCCTCTTATTCTCCCTTAGGTATCCAATATTAATATTCTTTGCTCCAACAGGGTGTTGGTACTTCATTACTGGAATTCTGGACTTCCATGTTTCTCTAAGGTACTCCTATTTTTCCATTTTGGTAACTTTAATGTGTTTATATTTTTACAATTTTAAATTATAATGCTTATATTTTAATCACCTTTCACTTTGATCAGTTTTAGTAGTGTTTATGTTTTTTATTAAGGCCTTACAAAAGTATGTTTATTTTGTAGTTTTATTCCTGTTTGTAAAGCCATGTGTTTTTTCCTATCCTAATGAAAATAATAAGTCTTTTAAAGCAAAATTTCGGTTTTCTCTATTAAGTAACTTTTAAAAGTTTGCTTCTCTTATTAAACTAAAAAGATCTACTTTTTTGCTAGTATAACAGTTTTTATAGTTTATGTATCACATCAGGGTATTTTATTTGCTTTGGTTTTGCTGGAATCACTTATTAAAGAGATTTCTTTAGAACCATCGTTTGCCAATAAATAAGCATGGGGATTGTGCTTCTACCTTCTCAATATCCATTTGGTAGCATTGCCAGATCATTTCAAAATAAATAATGTATAGCAAGGGTTACATACCTGTTAACCATTTAGCAAATTGAAATAGTGTCACATGTTGCAAGTCTCTATGTGAAATGCTTATACGCAGATCCCTTCAGAGTACTTTCTGATAAGAAGACAAAAAAAGCTTAAATTGTAGACTCTGTTGTTAAAAATAAGCTTAAATTAAGCAAGGGTACCTTTCAATGTCCATAGAACCCCTTCTTTGATCTGTCCTTGAGAACAGGTTGTGTGGCTAAGTTCTATTCTAATTTCTAGTTATTATTTTTAGTATGGTTTTGCTCAACTGAGATTTAGTTGCCTACCTCTTATAGAGGAATGGCTACACATGGTACTCTGGCAATCTTCCCCATACATAGGCCACACAAGCAAAGGCTTATACCAAAACTTATGTGAATCTTAGTGAATATAGTCTGTTTCTCCTGAATTGTGAAAGGATGAGAGGCCTATTCTCAGGACTAGCTGCCATCTTCAACTCACTTTTTTACCTCCCTGAAAAGCTGTCAGGCAGTTTCTCATCACCTTCCATGTTCTGATAATGCATGGAACTTTCAGTCCTGTGCCCCCCAGAATAGAGCAATTGACTACAAAACCTCTTAGCTACAGTCTAGAATTGGCTCCTCAGCAACACTGTAGTTTCCTACCCCTTTAGTGTTGGTGTCTTGGGGAGAATCATGTGGAGCTGGAACCTTTGGCTATTATTCTTTTTGTTCTCCAAATACTTAATAAAATGTATGAAAAATCTAATGGTTGTTCCTTGTATATTTACTGGTCAAATAGGTCAAGCATTGTCTTTAGCCTTAGCTTTGTGGTAACAGTGATTAAGACCTCTACAACTCCTTTAACATTCTGAACTAAAGAATTAATATAATACCTACTGTATCTGCACTAAACCAGTGGCTCACAATTTTTTGTATGGTATCAACCTTGGGTCTCTAGTTAGTGTGGAGATAGTAGGAAAATCATCTGTCTCTTCATTGTCCATTAGGATATTGGGTTTGCTTTCTCTCAAGTGACAGTGCTTAAGTCAGGAACTATTGATGGTTCTGATTTTCATTTTAAAATAATAAGTTTTGAATGACATTTTACCTGAAGAATTATACAGATTTAATGCAATCCCCATCAAACTCTCATTGGCATTTTTTAAAGAAACAGAACAAAAAATCATCAGATTTGCATAAAAGCACAAAAGACTCCAAATTGCCAAAGCCATCCTGAGAAAAAAGCATGAGGATGAAGGCATCTGCCTAAATTCAAATTATACTACAAAGTGACAATCAAAATGGCATGGTATTGGCATAAAAACATATACACAGGCCAGTGGAACAGAATCGAGAGTCCATAAGTAAACCTATGTTTATATGGGCAAATAATTTTTGACAAATGAGCCAAAAACATACAGTGGAGAAAGAAAAGCCTCTTCAATAAATGGTGCTGGGAAACTGGAAAGCCACATGCATGCAACAGAATGGAACTAGACTGTTGTCTATTACTATACACCAAAATTAACTCAAAATGAATTAAAAACTTGAATATAAGACTTGAAATAATAAATTGCATAGAAGAAAATATAGGAACTAAACTTATGGACCTTGGAGTTAAAGAGGATTTTATGAATTTGACTTCAAAGACAAATGAAATAAAAGCAAGAATAAATGAATGGGACTGCATCAAACTAAAAAGCTTCTGCACATCAAAAGAAACCATCAACAACGTAAAGAGAGAACCAACCAAGTGGGAAAACATATTTGCAAGCAACACCTCTGACAAGGGCCCAATATCCAAAATATACAAAGAACTTATAAAACTCAATAACAACAACAACAACAACAACAACAAATAATAATAATAATAATAATAATAATAATAATAATAATAATAATAATAATACAATAAAAAAATTGCTGAGGACATGAACAAATTTTAGAGAGGATGTGGAGAAAAATGAACCCTCATACACTGCTGGTAGGACTGCAAATTGGTACAGCCACTCTGGAAAACAGTATGGAGGCTCCTCAAAAAACTAAGAATTGATCTACCAGCAATCCCTTTACTGCGTATTCACCTCAAAGGCTTGAAAGTTCATATCCAAAAAGATATTTATCACACTGGTGTTTACAGCAGCATTATTCATGGTGTTCAAGACATGAAAGCAACTGAAGTGTCCTGTGATAGATGATTGGCTAAAGAAGCTGTGGTACATATATGTAATGAAATATTACTCAGTCATAAGAAGAGATGAAATACTGTCATTTGAGACAACATGGATGAACCTTGAAATAATCATGCTAAGTGAAATAAGCCAGATAGAAAAAAGTTGAAAATCATATGATATCACTTATATGTGGGCTATAAACCTAAAACCAACAAACGAACAAGGGAAACAGAGACCCATAGACATGGGCAATAGACTAGTGGTTACCAGTGGATAGAAAGGAGTGGGGAGGAGGAGTTAGAGGCGATAAAAGGGGTCAAGAACATGGTAACAAATAAATCTAACTATGGGCAGTGAACACACAATGCAATGTGTATGTTTGTGTATGTGTGCATGTGTGTGCATATGCCTTACTGTTGAATTATACACCTAAAACTAGTTTTCATTAACCAATGTACCATTAAATAGATAGATAGATAGATAGATGATAGATAGATAGATAAATGAATGAATGAATGAATGAATGAATGAATAAATAAATAGGTTTTGTGATTAGTGAAAATATGTCCTGGTGGGCTTTCGATTTTGAATTTTAGAGTGGTTACCAGCTTTTGCTGAATTTTCATGGAGAGCTGAGCCAGATTCAGCATCAGATTTTACCTCAGACAGAAGTATTATCAATCAATATTTTATATACTAATAATAACAATAAATTGGGCTTACTGATGACTTACTTTGTGCAAGGAACTCTCTTCAGAGCTACACATGTATTCTCTCCTTTATTCCTCTAAGTAACCTTGTGAGAAGGAGTTACCATTTTTGTCTCAACTTTAAATATAAGGAAACTGAGACTAAATGACATTTGTTAGTAAGGGCTTTGTCAATGCAAAAATTCTGGCCTTTGAGACAGTTTTATTTTAAAAATAATTTAGAGGAGAAAAACTTTTCCTCTACTCTTCTGAGTTTTTGGTGGAGACCCCTGTAATAAAGCAGGTTAACAAGAGAACATGCAGAATTTTATTAACATGTATATCTCATATATACATGAAAGATACCCCCCAAAAAATTAATAACTCAGAGAGGTGGCTTTGAACTTTGGCTTAAATACTTTCTTTAGCTAAAAACAAAAGAAGAAAAATGTGTGTATGTGGAATGGGAAAATTATAAAAGTATCAAGAAAGATATTGTAAAGAAGAATAAGATTTGTTACTCAGCTTTAGTTAGTGCCTTCACTAATTTTTCTTCTCTTGATTTACTAAGCTTTCCATTCCTTGTATAGAGGGAGACACACTTACAATGAATATTTTCTTTAAAAATGTAAATTTACCTTACAAAAGAGTAACTTCTACTGTTTTCAGAACTTTCCGTGTGTCTAATATTTCTTAAAATAACCTTAAGCCAGAGACATAGTTTGGGGTGGCATATTCTACTTTTCAATAACAATAGTTTGATGTTCTGATTATATAAATCAATATCTTTACTATTAGATAAATATTCCAACCTTGAGAGTTCTTATACTTGCAATTTAATAAAAGCATAATTTTATGCCTGGCAATGTGAGAATTAAACTTGGACTGTGATAAATTTAGAAATAATGATGCATGTTTGTTGTTTTCAGCTTTATATTCCACATATGAGTGAAATCATATGATTTTCAAATTTTTGTATCTGACTTATCTCGATTAACATGATTATCTCAAGATATCAATGCTGTTGCAAATGTCAGTATTTCTTAACCAATGTCACCCCAATAATTTTAATAAAAAATGAAAGAGTAATATATCTTTGTGAGGACCTGTCTTGGAATCTAGATGTCATTCCCTGGCACAATTTTAGTATGTTCATTGACTGAGCACCTTTTCAGGTGAAATTCTTAGTTATTTACAAAATTTAATCTGTAAATAGTTACTAGTGTGTATGATCATGACAAGGGTATGCTATAATATCCTTACTCAGAAGAGAAATATTGTTATATTTCTCTCTATAACAATTATTATATGATCTTTTGCAAGGAAACACAATGCATATTCTAGAATTAGTGCTATAATGACAATTGAAACCAACTTTTCTGATTAGTCTTCTGTTGTAGAAGACTCTTTGATGAGATCAACCTTATTCAATTTAAATGAGTTTTTATTGAAATAGCCCTTGAACATAGTGTAGGGGCATGTGTGCCGTACAGCTGAGAATCCTGGAAGCCTCTGTCCTTTAGTGGTTCTCCCAAAGATTTCTGTTAGTCATCTTCCATGCAGGCCAGCACAGGTGGCATCTCCAGGCTCATATCTGCTCTTCCAAGAGGGCTCAGAAAGGGATTTTTGCCTAAAATTGTATTTTACTTTTCTCACAGCTATTCAAGACAGTAGCGTGTTTCTGATCAATTCTAAAGCACACACATTATTTTGAAGTTGAAACTTTAATTTTGATATAAACTTCAGATAAGTTGAATTAGCATATTTATTTCTTCCCTATCAAGTTTTGCCCTTTACTTGTTCACATTGTCCAGACAAGCAGAAAAGATACACTATTTACAAAAGATAATAACCAACTCACTTGCCATCCTGGGTCCCTGAGGTGTCAGTAACACACTGTACTAATCTTTTCAGGGTTCATCGCCCTTTATATGAGGCTCTTGGAGAGGCATTGCTTATCCTACTGAACTATATCCCCCAACCACTTTTGCAGTGTGGATAAGAATATAGAATTTTGTATCACAGAGATGTCTTCTAGTCTCTGGTATGTCACAAATGTGTACCTGCATAAGTCATTAACCTCCTAAATCCTGTTTACTATTCTGTTAAATAGGGGTAGTAATATGTTCTATCACATATGATATTAAGTGATTATCATAGTGCTTGAAAAGTAGTAAGTACTCAAAATTGTAAGATATTAATACTGTAACTTTTTTCCTCTCCAACACTAGAATAAAGAATGTACTCAGAAGTAACCGTGACTCAGTCAATATCAGTGATTCTCAATAAAGGGAAATGAGAACAAGAGAGGCAATTTGAAAAAGCCCCCAGGAAATTCTGAAATGTTCTCCAAAGGATATGTGCTGTAATAGAGGAAAAAATCATTGCTTCAGTGGTAAAATTTTAGACATTGTGGCACTGAGATTGTTTAAACATTGCAGGGCAACTAGGGAATTGCAAGGCACCCCAGAGATCATGGATATGTCATTGTTTCTCAAATGTGGTCTATGGATCACTTTTATTAGGCTTGCCTAGGGAACTGGTTAAAAATGCTGATTTCTAAGGCCTTTGTCACTCCAAACCTACTGCTATAACAGAATTTCTGTAGTGTTATATAGTCTTAAAAAGTGTTCCAGGTAGATTCTGTTGCACTAGATCTGAGAACCATTGAATAGTCCAGCTGTATATAATGTCTATAAGAAAGGCCAATCTAGAACCTTGGGAGGGGGTAAATAAGTGATTAATTGTCCCTAATTCTAATCAGTATAGCAATAACAGTGATATACTTTGCAGAGCTCTTTACTGTAGTATAGACTGGGGGAGGATCCCAGGGGAAATCACAGAAGGACATTCTATTCACTTGTATCTGGGGTGGTCCCAACCTCGTGGGGAAAATTTCTTCTCAGTTGCAAGTTCAATCCGATCTTTCATTCCAGTGAAGATGGTACATGGCTTGTTTCCCTCCAAAAATCTTCAGAGAATATTCAGTCAATTTTACCCTCTGCCTATCATCTCTCCTGCTATTTTATTTATTGAGCTACTCAGTGTCTCCCCTGAAAGTATTTTGACCTTCTCTTGCTGGGCCAACAATTAGGCCAAATACAGACCCACAACTATTTGTAGGATCTCCTGAGGCTTTCTTTCTTTTTTTTCTCCTCATCTTTTTTGCATCACTGTCACCATAGACAACATTCTTGACTGCTGCCACTCTTGATCTCTCTGAAAGTGGTGAGATATCATTTTTTCCACAAAAACAATCAGAAGAAAAATAAGCAACCATAAAATAATCAAGTAGAGTCCTAAAATTCTCCAATGGCATGTATCTGGTTTCTCTCAAGTAACCCCCAGTTTATCTCAGAAAGGTCAGTAATAACAACCCCTGGTACTGCTTTAATTCTTTACCCTAGATTTTGAAGGGTCTCCTTAGGAAGGTATTTGGGTTAAGAAAATTCTCCTAATCATTGATATAGCATTACTAGATAGTACTCCTTACTATTTAAAATTATATTTGTAGCCAACTTAGGTTAATGTTTCAAAGATAGTAAACTATCACTACCTATGATTACTACTACTATTATCACTACTTCCATTACTAATACCACCAACAGTACTATAACTGATTAACATTTATTAGTGCTTACATTGTGTGAGGTGCTGTTCCAAACTTTTATACATAAAAGTTTTTTATGTACAGTACAGCATTTAATCCTAAAAACAACAAGGTGAACTAGGTTTTATAATTATTACCACTTTTTAAATGAGGTTACTGAAATATAGAAGAATTACTTGTCAAAAGTCATTCAGCTAGTAAATAATTGAGTTTAGAACCCAAGTAATGCGCCTAAATTTTTACCCTGTTATTGCAGTCTTCCAGCAAGAAGGAAATATTTTTTCACCTCTTAGTAGTCCTAGCCAATGAATATAGCCTTTCAGAAAATATTTGTAGTACCTGATGCCTTTTGTCCTTATATTCTGTCAAATGCTGAGCAGTTTATCACTCACTTAGTTGTTGGTCCATAAAATTCTTAGCTATATTTTTCTTTGTTGAGGAAATTAGCACAGGTATTTTAGTAACAGTTTTATGTTTGACAACTGAGGCATAGAGAGCCAAGACCAAAGTTAGAATGTAAGCCAAGTTTTCAGCATTATATTGTCAGACTAGAGGTTAGCAGAGAACGAATGAGGTGATAGGGTCTTACTGCAGGAATAAGTTTCCAGTTATGGGACTATTTACTATCTAGTAATTCAGGAGACACAAGTACAAATTTATGTTTCAATAGCAATTAACTTCCTATAATCTCTCTTGAACTATTTATAATGTCAATATAGTTATTTGATATTTGAAGGTGCAATTTATAAAACATTTATCTGTGCATTAAAAATCAATGCATCACTTTCTATTGAGCATTGTTTTATGCAGCCAATTTTTTGTTTTTAAATTTTTAAAAGTAAGAATTTATTTTTAGAGCAATATTTTTAGTTTCACAGTAAAATTAAGTGGAAGAGATTTCTCAAATATCCCTGATCCCACACATGCATAGACTCTTTCATTGTCAACATCTTCCACCAGTGTAGTATATTATTACAACTGGTGAGCCTATACTGACACATTGTTATTACCCAAAGTTCATAGTTTACCTTAGCATTCACTCTGGAAGTTGCATATTCTATGGGATTAGTCAAATGTATAGCATGTACCCAATATTATATCATACAGAGCGTTGTCTCTGCCCTAAAAATCCTCTATGCTCCACTTACACACTTTTCCACAAAGCCTTATATCTAGTTTTTTAAATACTTTTTGTATGTTCAAGTACAGTTGTGATACACTATTACATCATTAGTTTCAGGTATATGACATAGCGATTAGACATTTATATAACTTGCAAAGTGATCACCCTGATAAATATAGTAGCCATCTGACACCATACATAATTATAACAATATTATTGACTATATTTCTTATGCTATACTTTACAACACCATGACTATTTTGTAACTACCAAATTGTACTTCTTAATCCCTTCCCTTTTTACACTCATTCCCTCAAACCCCCACCTATCTGGAATCCATCAAAATTTTCTCTATGAGTTTGTTTATTTGTTTATTTTGTTTAGATTCCACATGTAAATGAAAGTATATTGCATTTGTCTTTCTCTATCTGATTTACTCTACTCAGCATAATATCTTCTAGGTCCATTCATGTTGTTGCACATGGCAAAAATTCATTCTTTTTATGTTTGAGTAAAATTCCATTTTATATATGTACCACTTCTTTATACATTCATCCATTCATGTACATTGAAATAATGCTGTTATGAACATATGAATGCACATGTCCTTTCAAAGTAGTACTTGGGTTTCTTCAGGTGAAAACACAGAAGTGGGATTACTTATCCTTCTTTGTTTCTTGTTATAGCCTTTGATTTAAAGTCTACTTTGCTGGTATGGGTATTGGTACCCTTATTTTTTTTTCCATTTCCATTTCCATGAAATGTCTTTTTCCTTTCATTTATTTTAGGCTGTGAGCCTTTTAATCTAAATTATATTATTAACTTTTTAATGGTGACATTGGTTAATGAAATTCAATAGTTTCACTGTACATATTAACAGTAAGGCATATATATATATATATATATATATATATATATATATATATATATACACACACACACACACACTGTGTTACATTTCTTTCTGTCACCATATATTCAATGCCCTTAACACCATCTACCTCCCCGCACCCACATCCCACACATCCCACATACCTTCTGGTAACAACTAGTCATTTGTCCATGCCTATGAGTATCTGTTCGTTTGTCCTGTTCATTTGTTGATTTTAGGTTTATATCCCATATATCAGTGATATCATATGATTATGGACTTTTACTGTTGGGCTTATCTCACTTAGCATGATTATTTCAAGGTTCATCCATGTTGTCTCAAATGGCAGTATTTCATCTCTTCTTATGACTGAGTAATATTCCATTACATATATGTACCACAGCTTCTTTAGCCAATCATCTATCACAGGACACTTCATTTGCTTTCATGTCTTGAACACCATGAATAATGCTGCTGTAAACACCGGTGTGATAAATATCTTTTTGGATACGAGCTGTTAAGACTTTGAGGTGAATACGCAGTAAAGGGATTGCTGGACGGTATGGTAGATCAATTCTTAGTTTTTTGAGGAACCTCCATACTGTTTTCCACAGTGACTGTACCAATGTGCAGTCCCACCAGTAGTATATGAGGATTCCTTTTTCTCCACATCTTCTCCAACATTTGTTATTACTTGTCCTGTTGATACAGCTATCTTAACAGGTGAGAGATGGTATCTCATTGTGGTTTTGATTTGCATTCTCCTGATAGCTAGCAATGTTGAGCATCTTTTCAAATATTTGTTAGCCATTTGTGTGTCTTCTAGGGAGAAGTGTCTGTTCAGGTCCTCTATCCATTTATGATTGTATAATTTGTATTTTTTGTTGTTATTGTGTTGTATGAGTTATCTGTATATTTTAAGTATTAGGCCCTTATCAAAGACATTCTTTGCAAATGTATTTGCCCATTTGGATGTTTGTCTCTTTACCTTGTATATGGTTTCTTTTGTTGTGTAGAAGCTTTGTAATTTGACATAGTCCTATTCATTTATTTTTGTTTTTACTCTCCTAGCCTTTGAAGTCAAATTCATAAAATCCTCTTTAACTCCACAGTCCTTGAGTTTAGTTCCTATGTTTTCCTTTATTCATTTTATTGTTTCATGTCTTATATTCAGTTCTTAATCCATTTTGAGTTAATTTTGGTGTGTTGCAATAAACAACAGTCTAATCTCATTTTTTTTTAAGGTAGATTTCCAGTTTTCCCGGCACAATTTATTGAAGAGTCTTTTCTTTTCCACTATATGTTTTTGGATATTTTTGTTGAAAATTATTTGCTCATATAAATATGGGTTTACTTCTGGATTCTTGGTTCTGTTCCTCTGGTTCGTGTGTCTGTTTTTCTGCCGATACCATGCCGTTTTGATTATTATCGGTTTGTAGTATAATTTGAGGTCGAGCAGAGTGATGCCTCAAGCCTTGTTCATTTTTCTCAGAATGGCTTTGGCAATTCAGAGTCTTTTGTGTTTCCATACAAATCTGATGATTTTTTTGTTCTATTTCTTTAAAAAATGTCAATGGAATTTTGACGGGGATTGAATTAAATCTATATAATGCTTTAGATAATAAGGTTATTTCAACTAGGTTGATACTTCCAATCCAATAACATAAAATATCTTTCCATTTATTTTTCTTTTTTGATTTCTTTTTTAAAAGTTTAATACTTTTCATTATATAGGTCCTTCACATGTTTCAAAAAAAATAATGAAGGTTATTTTATTCTTTTTATTGCAATTGCAAACAAAATTATTTTTTCCACTTCTTTTTCTAACACTTCATTATTAGATATAAGAAAACTATAAATTATTGAGTGTTGATTTTGTATCCAGAGAGTTCACTGTACATGCTTATTGTTTCTAGTAGTGTTCTTGTGGAGTCTTTAGGGTTTTCTATATAGAGAATCATATCATCCACAAAGAGTGACAATTTGACTTCTTTTCTATAGAAATAACTTTTATAATTTTCTCTTGCCTGATTGCACTCGCTAGGACCTCCAGTGTTATATTCAATAACAGTGGCAATAGTGGACAGCCTTGCCTCATTCCTGTTCTTAGAGGGAAGATTTTTAGTTTTTCACCATTAAGTACAATGTTGGCTGAGGATTTGTTAAATATGGCCTTTATTATATTAAAGTACTTTCCAACTCTACAAATTTTGTTAAGAGTTTTGATCATATATGAATGCTGTATCTTTTCAAAGGCTTTTCCTGCAATGTTGGCTGAGGATTTGTTAAATATGGCCTTTATTATATTAAAGTACTTTCCAACTCTACAAATTTTGTTAAGAGTTTTGATCATATATGAATGCTGTATCTTTTCAAAGGCTTTTCCTGCATCTATTGATATGCTCATATAATTCTTATTTTTTAATTTGTTTATGTACTGTATCACATTATTCAATTTGTGAATGTTGAACCATTCCTGTGCCCCTGGGATGAAGCTCACTTGATTGTAGTGTATAATCTTTTGAATGTGTTGCTATATTTGGTTCACTAGTATCTTATTTAGAATTTTTGCAAGTGTGTTCATGAAAGGTATTGGTCTGTAGTTTTCTTTTTCTGTATTATCCTTACCAGGTATTGGTATCAGGGTAATAATGATGTCATAAAATGAGCTGGGAAGTATTGCCTTCTCTTTGATATTTTTGAAGATCTTGAGGAGAATGGGTATTAAATCATTGAATGTTTGATAGAATTCACTGGTGAAGCCATCTTCTCCTGGTCTTTTACTTTTTGGTAGGTTTTTGATGATTGTTTTCATTTCCATGCTGCTGATCAGTCTATTTAGATTTTCCAGTTCTTTTTAATTCAGTATAGTAAGGTTGTGTTTTTCTAAGTACTGGTCCATTTCATCTAGGTTATTAAATTTGGTGTTATATGTTTTTCATAACATTCTTGTATGACCTTTGTATTTTTGTGGTGTCTGTTGTTTATGTTTATCCTTTCACTTTTTTTCTTTTGTGATTCTAGCCATTGGATTGTCATTTTTATTAACCTTCTCAAAGAACCAGCCCTTTGTTGAATTTATTTTTTTATTGTTTTGTTTGTTTTTAATTTCACTTATTTCTGCTCTAATTTTGATTATTTCTTTTCCTTCTGCTAACTTTAAGCTTTTCTTGTTCTTCCTTTTCTAGTTTTTTTTTAATGTAAGTTGTTTATTTGGACTCTTTCTTGTTTTTGGAGATAGGCCTGTAATGATATGAACTTTCCTCTTATGACTGCTTTTGCCATGTCCCAAAAGTTTTGACATGTTGTACTATCATTATCATTTGTTCTTATGTATCACTTTATCACTCTTTTTATTTCTTCTCTGACCCAGTTATTCTTCAGTAGTATGTGTTTAATCTCTATGTATTTGTGGTCCTTCCCTATTTCTTTTAACAGTTGATCTCCAGTTTCAAAGCATTATAATCAATGAATATTACTGGTGTGATTACAATCTTCCTATGTTTGTTGCGGTATCTCTGTGTTCCAGTATGTGGTATATTCTTGAGAATGTTCCATGTGTACTAGAGAAGAATGTATAAGCAGCTAAGCAGCTGTTTTGGGATGAAATGCTTTGTCGATGTCAATTATGTCCAGTTGGTCTAATGTGTCATTTAAAGATGTTATTTCCTTATTGATTTTCTGTTTTAATGATCTGTCCAAATCCAACAGTGGGGTATTTAAGTCCCCTACCACAATAGTTTTTCAGTTTGTTTCTTACTTTACTTCTGTTAGTAATTGTTTTATATATTTTGAGGCTGCATGATTTGGATCATAGATATTAATAAGTGTGATTTTTAAAGTCTATTTTGTCTGATATTAGTACTGCTACTCCTGGATTTTCTGAATACCATTTTCCTGAAATATCATTTTCTACCCTTTCTCTTTGAGTCTACATTTGTCTTTGATATTGAGATATGTCTCCTGGAGGCAGCATATTATTGGGTTTTGTTGTTTGATACAATCTGTAACTCTGTGCCTTTTTATTTGTGAGTTCAGTCCATTTACATTTGGGATGATTATTGACATATGAGTTCTTCTTATATCCATTTTATTTTTTGCTTTCTGGTAGCTCAGTGTTTCCATTGCTTCCTTGCTCTTGTGTGTCTGTATTCTTTATTTTGGTTGGCTTTTGTGGGTTTTCCCTCTGGTTCTTCTTGTTTTATGTTATACATTTTAGTTCTGAATCTTTGGCATGTGGTTATCATTACAAATATGTAAAGGATAGCTCATTTCTTAGATTTAAAAAGTCTCAACTATTTTTTTTTCTGAAAATGCTTTCTTGTCCCTCCTCTTTTTCCTCACCTTTGATAATGCCCATTATTTTTTATGTTTCCTCTTGTGATGATATCGGCTAGTTCTTGTATTTCTCTTTCATTATTTTTTATTCTTTGGTTTCTCTTTTCTTTCTTCTGATTTATTTCTAGATTTTTGGTTTCGATATCACTGATTCTTTCCTCTATTTGGTTGACTCTATTTTCCAAGCTTGCTATTTCCTTTTTAACTAGTTTGAGTGTGTTCTTCATCTACAGAAGTTTTATTTGGTTCTTTTTGAGAGTTTCAATCTTTTTGCTCTGCTCATCTAGGTGTTTTTTTCAATTCCTAAAATTGTTAATATGGCTCATTTCAGAACTCACTGAGTTCTTTCAGAAGTACCATCCTGAATTCTCTTTTATTTAAGTTACATATTTCTATGACCATAAACTTATTTTCTATAAAATTTTATCTTTCTTTCTGAAATTTCTTGACACCTTGGTTGTTTATTGTTGACACTTTCCACCTGGGCATTAATGGAAGTGTATTCTGCTTTTATATCCAGAATGAAGATTTATTATATAAAGGTCTCTCTAGCCTTTTGCAAAGAAGGCATTTTTTTTTTTTTGGTTTCCAGTGGATGGCATCTAAATTGTTGGAATCTCTTCTTTATATAAAACTTTAATAATGCTTCCCCCACCTTATAGATGTTTATTCACACTCACTTCCCTCAGTCTCAGTCCCTGTAAGTATTACCAACCTTTTCCTTAGCATTTGCTATGATTCCTATTGGGCTCCACAGTGTTCAGTTTCAGAGGGTATGGGGGTAAGTACCCTCTTGGTTGGGAGTATCTGGGATGAAGCTCAGCCTCAGTTTTGCAGCCACAGCTGGTAAAAATCAACTGTTGTTTCTCTGCTTTCCTGCTCTCCACCATCTCCCCTTCTCTCCTTTATGGCTGGGCACTGCTGCTGGCCACATGGAGCTCACAACTCTCCCAGGTGGGCTGCTCAAAAAATTCACTGCACCTTCTTCACTACCACCTCCTCCTACAGAGACCTCTGGCTGTGAGAGTCAGCTTCTTTTCTTCTCCCTGTTCATTACCCAACACTTGAGATTATGACCTATGGTAGCTCTTATGTGTAGATCTCACTATGAGACATGCTGCTGTGCAGTTTGGGTGTTTTTTTGTTGAGTATTAGATATTCGGCTTATTGTTTCAGGGGGAGAGATCTGGAGATGTCTCTCACTCCACCATGTTTTGGACACCCTAAATTTGTTCTTTTATGCCACCTCATTTATGGAACATTTTTTATGATAGCCCTAAGGGAACTAATACATTATTTTCCTTGAATTCTAAATACAATGTGGTGATATTTAATAAAGTACTAGTAGATTAATTTAGCTTTATAAAATTAAGTTCCTGAAAATATATTTTTAATTGATTCCAATAATGATGAATGGAGAACATAAAGAAATAAGTGTAATCCCTGGGATGCTACATTAAAAGAGTGACATGACCATACAGGAGAAAGACAGATATTCTTAGAGGCTAATTATATGAGGCCTTAAACAAATGTTAGGATCATGAAGATTTTAGAGCTAAGATGTCTAACCATCCCATTTTTTCTCAGTACTGTGTATCTTCCCATGACATGAGACTTTCAGTGCTAAAACTGGGTCATTTTCTTTCAAACCAGGATTAGTTTAAATTCCCCTGCTTGAGGCATACTAGGTAAAATTATAAATGACAAGAGAAATCACAATTATTTACCTCTTACATGATTCCTATATTCTCTGTCAATGAAAATTATTTTCACATGGAAAATGAATGAAAGGTTTTAATTTCAATTAAGGTATAGTTTTTTAAATCTTAGTTTCTATTTCTCAATTTTCTTCTTTTACCTTAATTTTACATGTTATTGGAAATTTTTTGGATGTATTGTAAGCCCTCTTCAAAGATGGCTGCTTTCCTTTCCAAGGTGTCCCAAGAGTCCCCTCCAGGATTGGGATCTGCCTCTACTAGCAAGATATGTACAGGGCTTTTGGGAAAAAGCCCCTAGGCTTCTGAAGCATAATACCAGAATCTTTGTGTGTTGTTATGCATGTCAGTGAGCAGCTCCCAGGAAGCCTCCATGGGATTTTGCATAAATCAAGTAGCTTGTGTAACTCTTGAAGATTCTTAGGAGACATTGACACCAGATGTTCAGGACATTTATATTCATTAATTTATTAGAAACATCATGCCAAAGATTGGACCCATAATATCCTAACAGGTCAGTGTACAAAGAGCAACAGTAATAAGTGAAGTGGTGACACAGAGACCATAGGCCTCTGTTGTATTTTCCCTATGGTGGTACCATTGGTTTCTAGTTGCAAGGCTATTTTACTCTTCTGGTATATGACACATAGTCTGGATGTGAGCCACTGATTCAGTAGTTGCTGGTGGAAGTTTCTTTTCCTCTTCACCTACAAGAATCATTTCCTATGGCCTTTAACCATGTGCCTCTTCTTGGGTGGTGACATTAGCTTTGCTATCCAATCTATTCTTTTAGTTCTCTTTGGCACGAGGCATGGAGGACACTCACATACATTACTAGTTAATTAAGGCCTTTATAATTATAGTCTAATTGTCTTGTCAGACCAGATGGCCCTGATCATACTGCTCTAGGGGGATAACTGAATTATGGCAGCTGTGACTATTTGAATTGGGTACCTCAGTATACACATGACAGATGAAATATGTGCAAGCACATAATGCAACAGATCCCTAGCAAGTGGTGCTCCTTTGCCAAATGGTGTTACCCAACTGAGTTAGATGGTTAGATTTAAGCAAGTTGCAGGTAGAGGCCCATCACTGGGCCTTTAATTGCAAGGGCAGTCATGAAATCTTGCCCATTGTGTCAATTGTTTTGTGCTGATCTTGGCCTGTCAACCACTGTTTTGGCTGTACTGGCCCTTGTGCTTTTTATTATGATTGCAAGAAGCCCTCAGCAATAACCATTAGGAAACCTAGAAAAAATAGACGTTTATTACAAACATAACATGGAAATTACACAGCATACTTGGGGGTAAACAATGAAGTAGTAGAGAGACAGAGAGTGAAGGGTAGCATGGAACAAGTAGGAGAGATATCATATGCTTGGACAACATGGGCCTGAGATTCTGCTTTTATTGGGATCAAGAGTGAGGGCTTAGGGTTTCATGGGCTCATTATTTATTGGTGAATTTGAAACTTAAGAGTAGGAATTTAAAGCATGAGAAGAGAAAAAACAAGTGGTTCAAATGGTCAGTTATTGAAATCAACTAAGATCTTTAAAACAAATAAGACTTGTTAGGGGGAGGTAATCCTGTTTTTTTTTTTCTTTTTTTTTTTTACTCTAGTCTTATGACTGGAAGTGTGTTTATTTGAGATAGCAATCTTTTTAGTGGATGGCACTTTGAATAGGATGCCTGTGTAATCAAAGCCTAGGTCAATCATTTACATTGCAAAAAAAGAAAAGAAAGATTTATATTACAGGGGCTCAATTATTTTTTGTCTGTACTTTTCCTCTGGGTTTCACACCTGGTCAGTGTCCCAACTTGTACTGTGGTTTGAATATAAGTCTCTCCTTTCCTTTGAAACGTCTTCAAAACTCATCTACTTTTGTATTGTGGAAATTTGCAAAGTGTTTTTTCAGATGCTCTCACCATACACATATGCATACACAAATGGACCTTTGTGAAGGAATGAATATTTTAATTAGCTTGACTGTGGTGGTCATTTCACTATGTATAGCAAAACATCATGTTGTACACATTAAACAAATGATTTATTTTAAAAAAATAAATAAAATCACTTCTTCCAAGAAGTTTTTCTTGATTAAGCTTACTCTAATCACGTATTTCATATCTTTGGGTTCTTACGTACCTTACTCAATAAGTATATTAATTATTACTACTATATTTAAAGTTGTGATTGTGGGTTTGGTTCACCATTCATATGATGCTCACTGGAATTATGCACTTGATAAAAAATAAGATGTGGGTTGACATAAGGAAGGATAATTTTCTCTGCTCACTTTCATTTCACCTTGTACTTGCTCTTAATTACTTTCTCCCAAGAGACGAAGTAAGACATGTAACCTCTCTCAGGGTGCAATAAGAATGAGGGCCCAGTGTTCTTTCCTGTATACTATGTTGTTGATGACTGGGCAATTTCCTGGCCTGATCTTTTGTACTACTTAGGATTTGCTTTTGCAAGACTGCTTTGTCACATGAGGAGATATATGTCCTCCTCTGACATATATTTCAGTTTTCAGGGTCAGATGAATGAAATCTTCAGGACATTGACAAATACAGCATCACTTAACTGCCCTAAAGACTACCATCACTATCTACCTTTTTTAGCATGTCACATTGAAGCCTAAATCTCTTATGTGTGCAATGCAAAGGTTTTTATGAACATGTCTAATGGAAGTAAAGGTTTCAGTATCCCCCTCATTGTAAATTTGGTGGTGGAAAATTAGAAATAGGTCAAAAGTATCTTAATTTTAAAAGACAATAGTGAGCCTGACATTCTAGAATGATTTATTATAAACATAGTTTATCAGCCACTAAGTGCCATGATCATATCAGTATAACATAATACCCTTTAATGTCAGGGAAATTCACTAAACAAGAGAATTTAGATAGTCAATGAGATTTGAGTCGATATTTGATTAGGTATGGAATGAGATAAATGTGGAAAAATAGACAAATTTTTCTAGTTGTTAGTACAATTAGCAGAATTATTAGCCACAGCCAAAGGAATTGATTAATAGACTCCTATTCTAAAGAGAGATTTCCAGTGAGGAATCTTTTTTCACCCTGATTCTTCCAACAGTTTACTAAAAGTTTGTGTGTTGTGTAAAAGACATACTTTAAAATCCATGAGTATGAAATGATTTGGAAGATAGTAAATATATTAAATGACAGAATCAAGATGTGATCTGAATATACTAGAGTAATGGTCAAATCTAACAAGATAATTTAACATAGATGAATAACAGGTTATATATTTACATCCAGGAAAACAATTGTATATGTATTCATTTGGGGAAATACAATAGCTACTATGAATAAGAAACTTACATCTTTTTGATGCTAGACAGGGCAAATTTTTCTGAATAGCCCTGCTTCGAGATAAAGAGTCCTTGACTGTGGACAGGAAAGAATACAAGCACATGCCAGAGTTAGTTAAAAGGAAAGTTTATTAGAAAAGGGATAACACTTCATAGATACAGTATGGTCTCCTCTCAGAGACAAAGAATAAGTGAGCCTGAGAGAAACTCAGAGAGACAGAGAGGGAGGGAAGGGGAAGAGAGACAGAGGCAGAGAGACAATGAGAGGGACAAAGACCCCAAGTGTTCAGGGAATTCACTTTAGTGTTTTTAGTTTCTATAAATTACATTTTTTAAGAATTTGTTTGCCTATTTTCCTTTGATGGTATGGATGTACAGGGTATGTAGAGAGAAAGGCAAGCTAGCCTTTGATCCATAGGTTCCCCATGGTTTTAGCCTTAGGAAGTGAATGATTGTGTTTTTGTGTAGAGCATGACTTAAAGACTCTGTTTTCCCTTTGTTGTGTGGTAAATGGTTTCTTAGTAATCCAAGCAGAAATCTTCCTCTGTTCTGTAGGTTTCTCTTGGTCTGTCAGCAACACATTTTAAGGTCTGAATATAGATTGATTTAACATTTAGTTCTCTTGCCACCTCCCTACATTATTTTTCTGGTTAGTATCTGTCAGTACTGCTAAGGAAGCTAGTGAGACCCTAAGCTATAACAACAGGAATTTAGAGTGTGAATGGGGTGAAGTGATAGTCCCATATCACATAGTATATTGTGCTTAACAGACCACATCTAGAGTATTATGTTAAATTCTTGGCCCTGCAAGTGAATCTTTACTTCTCATTCTATACCATAAAGGCAACAGTTACAATTCTACCTAAAAAAAAATCAATGATTCCCAAATCTATATTTCTAAACAGAAACTTTCTCTGGTTCTCACATTCACATTTTTCTATTCCAAACTGCTTTCCAGACTTCTCTAAATCATTGTTCTCTTAGCATCTCAAATTCAAGACATCAAATATCAAAGTCATCATTCCCTCACCATATGTCACCATATACTAATTTACCAGTGCCCACAAAATAAACCTGTTCTTCCATGAGCGTTTTTAATTTCTGATAATGGCACCCACCTGCTTTAACCCTATTCCAAAACCTGGGAAGTATCCTTGATTCATTTTACCTCATTCCATACACCCAAGGTCATTCACCGTTTCCTGTCATTGCCACTATCACATTTCTCTTTAAGTCCTTTACTTGCTCCATCTCTACCTGTCACTGGAATTTTTAAGGTTTTGCTCAGATATCACATGTTAAGCTGTCTGTGAACCTTCCCCCTGCAGCCCATTCTCCCCTCTCTCTTTCAGGTAGATTTGGACACTCTTTACACCATGTCCTTAAAGAATCCTGTTCATAAATTTGTTATAGCACTTTTTCAGAGAGCTTTGTAAATATTTGCCACATTTAGACTAAGAGTGTCCTGAGGGGCAAGGAATTTTATACTGTTGATTAGTGTCATTTCACTGAACACAGTGCCTGACACATAGAGGGTATAAAAATCAATATTTGGTAGTGCCTGAGATGACTTGAAACCATGTTTTATAAGATAGTTGAAAGAACTGAAATATTAAAGAGAAAAATCTCAAGAATGCCCTATTGTCTTCAGTATTTTGAAGGGTTTACATATGAAAGAGGGATTTAACTTGATTTTAGTAGCCACTAAGACTAGGATGAATAGAAAAAAGTGTCATGAAAAACAAATTTGCTTACTTTGAGAAATGGTTTACTAAATGATCAATCCAAACATCAATTGAGTTGTCTTTTATGTAGTAACAGTTTCCTGCTACTGAAAGTATCCAGTTATAAGATGGATGACTGCTTGTGAAGGACATTGCAGATAACATTTCCAACGGCTGAAGTTGATGACCTTAAAAAAGTTCTTATCCATTTTGGAAGTTTTAATCACCATGTTTCAAAATTCCATGTATTATCAGTTGGGCACATGCTTCTAAGTCTCAAAAAAATGTAAAAATATAACTGTTTATCAGAGTTAGCAAATAAAAATACAAGATGTCCAGTTAAATTTGAATTTTAGATTTAAAATAAATAATTTTTAGTATATTTATCCCATATTTTATTTGGGATGTATATATACTTAAAAAAATTCCTGTTTTTCAAAATTCAAATTTAACTAGTTATCCTGAATTTTATCTGGTGGTGGTGCTATCTGTAATGTCATGCACAAATATTCAACTGCTATTATCATTAATGATGATATAGGAGGTGGATTTTTAATGTTGTGTCATACAGGAAATGTCATAATTCTCATGTTTCTGTGTAAATAATCAGTTTCATTTTTAGCTCATATTCTAGAAGAAACTGATTTTTCTTATTAAAAGTGGTTTATAACATACTGCTATCACCACAGTGTCAGGAGAATGTTCAGTCTGCAGGTTTGTAGATAAAGTGTATATTGAATAAAGAGACCCAGAACTGCAGCATCGTACAGCTATAGGCAGCACATTTGAGCATACATAGAGGCAAAGCTTCCCCTAGAAATAAAAAGATAAACACTAAACATTTGTAGTTTGAACAAGTGTATACATGGAAGTTAAGTTGGTAATAAAAGCCTTGAAGAAAGAAATGGATGGTCCAGTGTACACTGGATACTACAAGACAATTTATACAAAAAGGGTTAATCACCTCAAGATATAAAAAGCATCCCCAAATGAATAAGAAATAGTAAACTAATAGAAAAGTAGACACAGAATATGAACATAGTATGCAAAAAAGTACATATGGCCTTTGTATTCAATTTATTCTTTTTCACACATAATAAGAGAGATGCTAATTAAAGTTATGTTGACATACCATTTATGATTTTTCAGATTGAAATAAATCCAAAGGCTAGTGAGGCAATGGCAAAGGGAAATAGGTGCTCTCACATATTGCTGATGGGAGTACAAAATGGTACAATCAGTATGAACGCCCATCTGGTAAAATCTTTCAGTATTCAAATGCATTCACTTTTACAAAATTAATCTATAAATATACTCTCACAATGTACAAAGTGAAATATGTATCAATAAATGTACTTGTTTAGTAATTTCAGCATTGCTGATAATAGTAAAAGTAATGTAAATGTCTTCCAGTAGAGGGCTAACTCAGTAAATAGTAGTGTTTCCATAATATGAACTATTATGTAACTATTAAAAAAATGAATGAAAAATCTCTGGATTTACTGACAAAGATCTGTAAGATATATAATTAAATGAGAAAAATGAAAAAAATTATGTTGCTGTGTAGCCATTTTTATTAAAAGGGGAGAGTAATAAAAATAATTATTGATACTTGTGTTTTATGTTCCTAAAAAAAACCACCAGACAGTTACACAGGAATCTATAAAGAACATTTATCTGTGAAGAAGTGTAGAAATAGGGTAGAGACAAAAAAAAGTATGAGAGGGAGACTTTTTACTGCATATATTTTTATATTTAATTTTTGCATCATGTGAGTGATAATTTTCAAAAAATGTTACAGAAAGAATGATGTGATCTTTATCTTTGGTTGAGTAATACATAAAAAAAAAAAACTCCTCTTACCACAACACCATGGACCTATCCATGTAAAAATAGAGATAGTATTTTGGGCTATATCGTTGCAGTGCCAGTGGTATTTGCCAACATTGAGAACTCACCTTTTAATCTTATCCATCTTAATATCCACAACATGAACGTATTAGTGTGACACTTTAATTTTCTGGTTTGTAACATTATCATTTTCCCTTGTATGGGTCCCTGTTCACCTGATTTCATTGCCTTCATTTTTCAATAAGCATCATTTAAAAATATCTCTTGTTTTTCTATCTCACCTCTCCTCTTCCTGCACCATTTACCTGTCCTTTCATTCACACATTCTGTCTCTATTAATCTATCACTTTCAGTAGGAGTGTGTACATACACTTGCAAACATGCACATGTGTGTGGAACTGTGCATGCTTATCTCTTGGTTCTTTTGTGAATTATTCTAAGAGGCACCAGCCTTCTCAAACTTTCATTATCTCTTTTATTTTTCCAAAGCCTTTCCAGTGAATAAATGCCTATAAACTTATATTACTTTTAGAACTTCCTACATATATGAAATGATAGCCTGGTGGCTTGGAAAAGAGTATGCACTGTTAAAAAGAGGACTATTTTGTTTTTCTTATGCTCTTTGGGGTCAGGGTAGGAGCCAGGTGTTGATAACATGAATGATAATATGAATCTTGATTCTGTTGCAATTGGTTCATGATGTAGGGCAAATTTGAGTTTATAGATTGGCCCATCAGATAAAGTAAGTACTGAAAGTGACCAAACAGGGGCTGTGACAATATTAGATGGATAATAAATTGATGTTAGCTTTTCAGTGGGCTTTTGCTTGGGCCAGAGATGTGTTCTTAAATTAGGAACAGTTTTAGCCATGGAATTTCTGGCATTGACCTATAGATAGTGGCCATATTTTTTGAAGATAAGGACAAAGGCATAGTGTCTTTTCTTTTTTTAAAAAAATGTCTCTAATATTTACTTAAGTTGGTTTCTCTGTGAAAGGATAATCTTATTGACCTCATATTTCTTTCTTCTTTTGATTCAAGAAAGCAAAAGGAAAAGAGAACCCCCAATGGGGCTATTGGCCAATCATACAGAATTACTAGAACTCAGAATTATTAGAAGTAGTATTAAATGGGTAATGAGAGGAAGAGGTTGAGTTATTATAACAGGGTACCTGTGAATGTCTCCTTAGGGTTGATGGAGCTGAGAGTGGGTAAAGGCATGGCATATCAGGTTATTATACAGGCTAAAGGTAGATTCAGTGTTTCGATCAGGTGGAGAGGATCCAGTTGACAAAAAACTTAGTAGGTCAGCGGTCCCCAGCTATAGTGACCCCAGAAACCCGTGCTTCTATGAGAATTTGATCCCTGATGATCTGAGATGGAGCTAAGGTGGAGATGCTAGCACTGGGGAATAGCTGCAAATACAGATTAAGCTTCACTAACTAGCCCACTCACTTACCTCCTGCTGTGCAGCCCAGTTCCTGATAGTCCATGGACAGATACTGGAACACGACCTGGGGTTTACGAACCCCTTGAGTAGGATGTATAGAAGGTAGGTGAGTAGTATTCATCATCTGGGAGATCTGTGCATAAAGAGAGATTGTAGCTGAGAAGAGAAATGCAGAGCATTAGTTCCCTCTCCCTCACAACTTCCCATGCAGCCACTGTCTTAGGTATGCAGCTCTGGAAAGGCTCCTATAAGGGGATCAGGGTACCAAGCAGGTTAGTTGAGTGATAAAGGTAATAGTAACAACAGGTAACATTTAACATGTACATGCTAAGACATTCTGTTAAATGCATTAAATGTGTCTTATTTAATTTTCCCAATGACCTTATGAGGCATATATAATTATTATCATGATTCTAAAGTTCTA
Organism: Macroglossus sobrinus; assembly: GCA_004027375.1. Classification (NCBI taxonomy): domain Eukaryota; kingdom Metazoa; phylum Chordata; class Mammalia; order Chiroptera; family Pteropodidae; genus Macroglossus; species Macroglossus sobrinus. The sequence continues at coordinate 117,912 of PVKZ01003246.1, forward strand.
AAAATTGAAGTTCAAGGAAACTAAGTAATTTGTACAAACTCTCATAGCAGGTCAATGACAGAGTTGGTATATAAACCATGAAATATGATTCTAGACCCCAAACTTTTAAACTTTAAGAACTAAAGCAAAAACTATGGACTCAGTACTAGGGTGGCAGTGACAAGGGGAAGTTGCAATTTGGGAGCTAGCTAGGCACCTAGGTGTATTTAGGCATAAAAGCACAGGCATACCTGATAACCATATAGAACTTGAAAACAATTTAGGGACCCTTATCTTGTGACTGGAATTCAGCCTGGGGTTGGTGCCTTACTTCTAAGCCCCATTGTCTGGTTATGGTTGAGATTATAGATATACTGTCTCAGTCAGGAGCTAGGACATACCTGGGCCTCATGAAAGCACCGTGAAAACTCATATTTGAGGACCAGAGGGAAGCAGAGGCAATATTATGGGGTCAGAAGTCCTGCTTTTCCAGTCTAGTACTCACAAAAGGAGGCCAGAAGTAGTGTCAAGCATGGAGGAAATAGAGGAGTTTGCTCTTTTGTGTGAAAGTCCTGTTATTTTGTATTTGTCATTCAGATTAGATAATCTTCCTTTGGATCTAGACATTCCTTCTTGAGAATGACTAGATCTCTCAGATCATCGTGATACCCTTCAATAAATTACTCAGAATTTGTTCAGTTGGACCTTTTATAATGTGAAAGGATAGATATTAATTCTGAAAGTGAATACCATATAGAAGCTATTGGAGGGAAGCACAAATCCTCCTATTTCAGTGAAAGCACTCTACCATGACAGATTTGTGGCCATCTAGCTTCCACCAAACAGAAACAGATGCTGAAAGGGCACTGTGGCTTTTTCTTTTTGTGAATTTCTAAGGGTCACAGACATTTCAGGAAGGGATTTTGAATTATGTATTAGAACATTAATTGGCATCAATCTAACTTTAAATCCTCTGTGACTCCTCCTTAAACAGTAGCACTTTGTCATAGATACTGATTGGATTTTCTAGCAGTGGTAAACAAATCAGAGGCATAAGTCTGCACATATAAATTTTATATGTTTGGATTAGTAATGAATATAAAAATAAAAATTAATATGATCTGGGTCATCATATGCCTTTTTTAGGTTATGTACTATAGCACAAAGGCAGGCTAAAATTAGCACAATTTCAAAACCCACAGGAGTTTTATGTCGTCACTTGTTCAGCAATCAGTCAATGGGTAGACCTTGCACAGTAACTTGCTCACTAAAGTTATTTGCACTTCTCACAGAGCACTAGGTCCTGCAAGATGAGAGACAAAAAGTCACTTACAATCACTATAGCCAGGGACTTCAAGTTATCTTCCTTAAGATTTTTTTTTAATTCTCATAGTTTGTCTTATTTGATAGTTACCTTGAAGGTGACGCCATTGATGGGTGATTTGGCCAGCTGTAAAGGAAGAAACTTAGCAGTCATTCACTCTCCTTTTGCAGAGTTCTCTTAGTGGATATAGAAATCATATGCGTTGTGAAAGTTATTGGTCAGCTGGATGTTCTTAAGTGGACAAGAAATAAATCACACTGATGGATGAATCAAGAAAGTTCTCCTGAAAGATCACTCACTATCTGTGAGCAACGAAAAAAAAAATATTGCATATAATGACCTAAAATATCTACAAACATAAATCTGAAGAACTTTACAATTATTTTGCAAAAAAATTACTTACTGTAAAAACAATCCACTGCTTTATTAAAACACAAAAACTTCAGATGAAGGTCTTCCTGAGCTAATCTATTCCTTAAATATGAATCCCTGACCAGATCCCAGTGCCCACCTCCCAGAGTAGAGTTGGAGTCCCTGGTTGAAAAACAAGTTGGAGTGGAAGTGTAGCGGCGCAATAGTTCTGAGTTTGTACTCAGACAACCCATAGTCAAATCCCAGCTCACAATTTACTCAATTAGCAGCGTCAATACCTTTATCACTGCTTTCCTCTGCCCCAAATTGCCATTAACTTCTAATTAAAGCCACCTTGTTATCTAAGATAATGGTTTATCTTTCAAAAAAACTTCAAGATAAGTCCCCTTGTTTTCCACTACTAAACACCTTCTTATAGAAATTCTGGAGTTATTCTTTGACCTAGGTCAATATATTTAAACTTTAATTTTGACAAACGTAATAATGACTGACTAACCTATGTTTCAATGTGGTGCGATTAAATATATGAAACGAACTTACCAAATTTTTGAGGTATTCATCATTTAATAAATGATAGTTTATTATCTCCTTTTAAAATTAATAGCACTATTATTTTTATAAAATTTTTAAAGTATCTTTTTTCTTATTGGTTGTGTTTACTTTGACTCAAGGAATTTCCTTTTCCTAACCCTGTGTTACTACTTGATTTTGTTCTTTTTTGGTTTCAATAGTGTTTTACCACATAGCAGACATCCATACCTGAAATCAAGTAATTAAGACTTTTTGCATGAAACTTTTTTAATGTTTTATACTGAAAATTACTATTTGTATAACCACTTCAGATATATACTTATCTCTACTATGTGGAAGGCTGTGCAAAGCAGTGTCATATTTAGACCAGGCTTGATTTGTTTAATGGCATTAAGATGGGAATGATTGAAAGGGTCAAGACCAGGGAACTAGATGTCACCCTTAGAGTAGGCTCTGATGAACCAAACCCAAATGTAGATTCTAGAAAGAAATTCTAGAACAAACAAAATATGATAATTAGGAGATCATAGGCAAGTAGTTTACTACCACATTCAAAATCAGAGAATCCATCAGGGAACAATGAAGTAGGCAGCACAAGCATAGTAATAAGTAATCTTGAGTCTACAGAAAGTGAACAATTGAAACAGAATTAGAATAAGGGATGTCTGCTACATGACCATATAACAGACCATGTTCTGGTTGCATGATCCTCTCATTAGCTTAGACTGTATTATCAAGGGCTAATCCCAGATATTGAGCATGTAGAATAGTAGAAGACACAAGGATTCTGCAGCCTGATGAATCTGATGAAAACTCCAGGTCCATCACTTATTTGTTAGGTGACTTTAGACACATTATGTAATTTCTCTGAGCTTTGACTTCCTATGTCTAAAACAGAAGTAATAGATAGATAGATAGATAGATAGATAGATAGATAGATAGATTCATAACTGTACAGAAAACTAAAGCAGTTAAACTGTGTAAGGCAATTAGGGGACTTCTCCCATATTAATGTTTAATTAAGTTGTAAACTGGTAGTAGGAACTCCATTTTTGAGCTTTAGTTTTAAAGCTCTTTAATTCTTGGGAATGAAATGGCATAGGCAAAGCAGGGTTTCAGTCTTAGAAATATGGTCCTAGGCTGGTTACAAGACAGGAAACTACTCTGGAATAAGAAAAAAATACAAATTGGAATCTAACTTCAAGGTCTAAAGGTAGCCACTTTGTCATAAAAACAAGTTAGAAATCCAGTCATCCGGAATTAGAGCACAACACAAAAATGAGATTATGAGCAAGAATAACAATATTGAGTCTTGTGATCCTGATTAAAACTCCTAAAATGCCTTTTGTCTTACAAGATTATGATTTGTTCTATAAATAGAGCTGAGCTTAATGACCTGTTAGTGTTAGGGTTAGGGGAGAAGGATTGGCTTTAGGTAAGAAATTGAAAATATTCAAATACTGGAAACTAGGGAAGACAAAACATCAATATATAAGACACTGACCTTACATTCTACATCAGTGCTCTCCAGTAGAATTTTCAGCAATTATTGGCATTTCCTATATTGTGCTGGCTAGAAAATTACTGCATGGCTATCACCTGTGGGAACATAATACTCTAACAATAAGCTTTCCGCTTCTGAACCCTTGGTTGCACAACCGACCTGTGGGTTGACAGTAAAAAAAAAAAAATAGACTGGTGTTTTTAAACAGAATGAAGAATAGGGGTTTAGGGCTTAAAAATCCTGTACCTCTACATTTCAGGGCTGCTTGATTTGGGGTCTGCGTACCCCTGGCAGACCCAGCTGGCTGAATAAAGTGCTTTTCTTATAACTCACAGATTTCTGGTGGTTTGTGTGTCTATCGGAGTCTGGAAGCTACAACAATATCTGCAATGTCAAATATGGTAGCACATGCAGCTATTGAGCTCTTGAAATGTGGCTTTTGTAACTGGAACTTATTTTGAAAATTGTATTTCATTGATCCTACTTGGAGTTTGTTGAGCTTCTTGGATATGTAAATTACTGTTCTCCCTCCATCAAATCTGAGATATTTTTGGCCATTCTTTCTTCAAATATTCTTTCTGCCCTCTCTTTTCCCTGTTCTCATTCTGGAATTTGAACTATGTGTATCTTAGTATGTTTGATGTAGTCGCACAGATCTCTAAAGCTCAATTTACCTTTCTTTATTCTTTTTCTTTATATTGCATAATCTTTCTCAATCTATTTTCAAGTTCATAAATTCTTCTAACTGCTGAAATCTGCTCTTGAGCCTATCCAGTGACTTTTGCACTCCAGTTATACTTTTCAACACCAGAATTACTATTTGGTGCTTTTAAAAATAATATCTTTTTATTGATATTTTTTATTTGGTGGTACATAATTTTTATGCTTCTCTTTAGTATTTTACATATAATTTTTTTTAGCCCAACCGTATTTAAAGTAGATGATTTAAAGTCTTTGTCTTGTAAGTACAATATCTGGTCTTCCTAAGGAATATTTTCTTGATTGATTTCCTATATACGGGCAATACTTTTTTTTCTGCATGTCTCACAGTTTATTTTTTGTTAAATTTTTTAAGTTGAAATTGAGCTTTTAAAATAATATAATGTGACAACTCTAGAAATCAGATTCTCCCTTCTTCCCAGTGTTTGTTATTGCTATTTGTTTGTTGTTTGTTTATTTAGTGGTATTTTTGAACTAATCCTCTAAAGTCTGTATACTTTTCATGTGTGAGCACTGAAGTCTCCATTTGGTTAGTTTAGTGATCAACTAATAACTGTTCAAGATAAACTAATTTAAATGTAAATCTAAATATTTTGTGACTACTCTACTGAATAGTGTAGTGATAGGTTCTTAAAATTATTTGTTTGGACAATACATATATGGGAAACTAATAATTCATCAATATAAAAAGTAGTTAACTTAGTGTTATCTCACAGCATGAAAAAAAGATAGCTTTCAGAAATATAGCTTTCAAAAATAGCTTATGAAGAGAGAAGTCTTTTCCAAAGAAGTAGGTTTTAATTTGGACTTCAGGGATTTTTAGGGTTTGTAATTAGAAAAAGGAGAAGAGATTTAAATTGGTGAGGAAATACACAAAAAGCCACAATGCAAGGCAGTTTTCAGAGACCATGCTTAATGTCTTTAACAAAGAGTTTACAAAGTTGATTTACAACTTTGGAAGTTTAGGTTGAGAACAGATTATGGAGAACCACAAGTTAACAGACTGTGATATTTTAAACTTGTGTGGAGTAGGCAGTTGTTGGAATTAAAACAAACAAACAAACAAACAAACAAACAAATAAATAAAATGTGTGTATATGGCTTAGTATTTTTCTTTTTCTAGTTAGAAACATAAACATATTTGTGTTGATTTGCTATTGGTTTTCAAGAGATAGAGTCTGCTACTTTCTTCTATTTATTTATAACATTTTCAAATATTACAACAGTACATGTATATTTTAGAACATTTGGAAAACACAGAAAAGTATGAAGAAAATTTGCACAGAATCCCAGACCACTGCAGGGTTTTCTAACAGGAGATTAAAATGATTAAAAGGGTATTTACAGTAAACTAATCTGATGATGGTGTGCAGTATAGATTGAAGGAGGTAGGAGTTATCTAGTCTTTTCCAAAGCAGAGAGGTTGGTGAAACATAGAACGTCTTGGAACTTGTCTCTAAGAAATATAGAGTAATAGTTGCTACTTGGGACACATGTATACGTAAAAAAAAAATTGTAAAGGGAGAAGGATGTTTTTCCAAATAGCCACTTTAGACATAACTTACTAGAACATCTCTTTTATGTTTTACTTATCACACACCAAGCACTATGCTCAGAATATTATCCACATTACCTCATTTTCCCCTCAGAACAAGTACTGAGGAAGGTTCTAGCCCCATTTTAGAGAGGTAAAAATTTAGGCAAAGAGAAACTATATACATTTCAAGGACCATACATCTAATAGGTTGCAGATTTTAGATTTAAACCCAGACTCTTTAGAGTTAAAGTAGAGAATCATAGATTTGTTATAGTGGGACAACTCCTTATTTAAAAAATGTACTCAAACTTACAATTAATGTACTCCCCCCCTCCGCCGCCTCTAGCTATCTTTGAGTGTGTTGATGTGTCTTTATACAATATTTACACACTCGGGTTTAAACCATTCATGATCAGATCAATCAAAAGCTACTTCTGGCTGCCATAAAGCAATCAATCTTTGGTCTAATGAATAACTCAAGTTGAATTATCTGTGCTTATAATAGCAACTTCTGGTGAGAGCATTAAATGTTAACTTAGACACACATTAATGGGGGTAGTATTAAAATATTAAATTGGGAAAAAGGGACTATTGCAGAATATGAATCCTCACTGGAAAAGAGCTTTGGGCAGGGATTTTACATAGTGTTCTCTGAGTTTTTAGAGTTTCAGTAAATAGCAGGTTAAATAGGATTAAAATAATTAGCTTTCTCTTGTCAGCACACTGCCTCACACTGCTTCTCCATTCCAGTTTGTTTTATTATTGCCATGTCTAATATTTAACAAGTCATTTCCCATTATTAAAATAAACTGACATTTTACTTTTTCTCAAATGTTCTTATTGGTATCTGAATATGATTAAGTTGAATGTTCTTCATTTTCAAAAAAAGTAATGAAAATCAATTTTATGATTAATTTAGCATTAAATGTGTGTTAGTCAAAGAAGAGTTATGAGAGTAGTCCAGAGCAGGTCTATGTTTGGTTAGAACATTGGTATTCAATTTTTAGTGTGGTCATAAATGAATGATGGGTGGGGAAATTCTGTCATGTAGGTAGTTATAATTTTTGCATTTGCAGGAGAAAGTTACAGTGTTTTTCGAAGTATTGTCCTAAAATATTTGCATCAGAGTTACCTGGGTTACTTGTTAAAGGTGCAGATTTTTTTGCCACACCCAGAACTGGTGAATCAGAATTTCATAGAGTATTACTATAAATGTCAAGAGGGTTTTATGTTAAGTGAAATAAGTCAGGCAGAGAAAGACAAATACTATATGGTTTCACTTATATATGGTATCTAAAAAAAAAAAACGGAATCATAAAAATATAGACCAAAGGAATGGTTACCAAAAGGGAAGGGGGTCAGGGAAAAGAGGAATGGGAATAAAGCTTCTTTCTAACCTCTTCCATGGCATCTGTTTGAACACATATTCAATAATATTGTGATAATTTTACACGGTGACAAATGAATGCTAAAATTAATGGTGTGATCACATTATAAGGTATAAAAGTGTTGAATCACTGTATTGTACACCTGAAACTAATAGAACCAATATAAGATTGTATACCAACTATACTTTAATTTAAAAAAATTAACTAAATAAAATAACTTTGTAAGATATAGGAGAGTGAAGTTTGAGAACCACTGTCTTACAAAAATATAGTTATAAATGTTCCTGCAACAGAAATATGGATGCTTCCAACTATAAGAGCCCTTAGAAGTTACCTATGCCCACCCCTTCTGAATTTACCATTTTACCTCAGGGTTTGCTAGATTTAGCAAATTAAAATACAAGACTCATAGTTAAATTTTAATTTTAATAAACAATTTAAAATTTTAGTATAGATATATCCTGCTGTTCAATATTTGGAATACTTAAAATAAAATATTTTTGTTCATTGAAAATTCAAATTTAACTGGGAATTATGTATTTTATGAGACAACATATGATTAGAAAATTAAGATCCAGAGAGGTAGAATTTCATTCTATAATGGTATTCTGTCCATTGGATTTCTAGAACTTCTTTAGTTCTTACCTTTGCTATAAATCACTGACTTTTACTCTACTGAAGACTTTCCTTATTGACAAGTAAACACTATTGTAAAAATTCCTAACTATAGTATCAACTAAATTTCAAATGCTTAAAGAACAAGACTATTTATTTTATAATGGCGGAATTATATCAAAGTGTATTTTCATAAAACATTCAAGACTACTTAATTTATCACAAAAATTATAGCAGCATGATTCTACACAATTAAGATGATTTTGTATAAATTTCCACTTCTTACTTAGAACTTCCTGAAAGTCTTTTTATCTACCTTCTTACCTATCTACCTACCTACCTACATACCTACTTAACATAGCTCACAAAGAGTCATTGGCTAACCAAGGGAGAATAGATGGAATTCTAAGACCTCAATTCTGTTAAGTGCTTGAATTATGAGGTTCCAGAAACTACGGCAGGTCAGTCTGAAAACAAGATCTTAGAATTTAGGGAATTTGGGCATGGAAAGAGAAGCTTATCTTTAAGTTTAAAAAAAATGTGTTTAGGGACAAGGCCAATGTAGAAGTAAAAACTTTCCAGTAAATCAGTCACAGAAAAGTGCTATCTCCAGGTGCCAGCCCCCAGGAAAGCATTGACCACCACCAGGATGCAGATAAGAAAACTGCCTGCTAGACCCTGTTTGATCTAAGAGTTCCCTGAGGACATTTACCTTTGTATAGGACATTAACCTTTGTATAAGGACATTTATCTTTGTGTAAGGCATTTACAGCCAACATCTGCTTTCTATAATCTGCTGCTTTCTGTAACTTGCTTGCTTGCTTGTTCAGAAGACCACCAGGATATGGTCTTAAACTTTATAAGCTGCCTCACCTAGAAGCTCGGGGCTGATCTCCTCTAACCCTGCTTGGTAGAGAGTCAGTCACTGGCCATCTAATAAAGGCTCATAATTCATCTTAACACCAAAAAGTGGCTAGGGGAAGGAGATTATCCTTCCATCTTAAGGATAGAAGAGTCTAGGCAACTCATTAAAAATATTTTCTTAAGATTGAATGCTTCAAAGTCATTGGCTGAATTTACTCATGAGCTGTATCTATGCTAAAGGTGAAACAAAAACAAAACCGTTTGATATATTTGATTCAATTAAATTGATTTCTAGAGTATTTAATCTTGTTTCATATGCTTGTTTAAAGTGTATCTTTCTCTAAAGAATTTAAATAGTTTTAGACTTAACCATTGATGCATACAGGTAATGGTATTTATTTAATACAACAAGGATTATTTCTACTCTGCAACATGTTTCATATATAAGTCAAACAGAGTACTCCATTTTGCCCATGGAAAAACCTAAAGAGTGGTTAGATCACACCTGGCCTCTCTTCTAAGCTCAATTCAGATTCAAATAGATACTATTGAAGAGGTTTTTAAAAAAGCTTTTCGTCAAGCAGCACTTATCTTTATTACATATTTGCCTAACAAAGGCTTTGCAGACTGCTTTTTGTGGTAATAATATTTTAAGTTTCTATTGAAGTTAGTAGGTATCAAAGTGTTTTCACATTTATTATCTCATTTAATTCTGACAACAGTCCTGTAAATATGCATGACAATCATCACATTTTAGATTTTACACTTTAAAAAACTGAGGTGGGCTCAAAAGAAATGAACTAATTTGTTTGAGGTCACATGAGCATTGTGGCCAAAACTTATGTTATTAATCATCATTCCACCACCACCAAAAACAACATTTCCACTTCTTACTACTTCTATTTGTCTTCCTCCTTCTAGTTTATTTTTCTTAATTTCTCTCTTCTCTCTACCATCTCTTTCTTCTTCTCACTCAGAGCTTAATAGGTACCAGGAATGAAGTTAAATGCTTAAAGATATATTTTCATTTAATTTGTACAATGACTTTATGATTATCCACATCAACTGGATGAGAAAACTGAGTGTGGGAGAGTGAAATGTTACACAGTTAATATGTGATGAGTCTTCAATCAAAGACAAATAATTAGACGATAGGCCTTTTAACAGCCAGTTTATTGTTCTCTGATATAAATATCTGATCCACAAAAGCACACATCTTTCAGTAAAATAATGCATTGGTATTAAAATTAGATGAAAAAATGTGATGTAGAAAAAAACTTGTCTCTGAAACTTGCATTTCCTCTGCTTTGTTTGACTCTCTTTTGATTTCTTCATAAGCTGAAGGTTCTAATACTATAATGGTATCATGCATATAATGGTTCAGGCAAGGCTTTTGGTATAAGGAAAAAAGGCACTATCCTGGAACTTACTGAAACTAGGTGACAAGTCTGTGTGAATGGCAGTATCTCTGACTTGATACTGAATCTCAGAACTTTGGATCTGTAAGTATGGTTCTTATGCTTAATTCATCTTGAAACTAGGTTTGCCTAGAGCTGCAAACCAGGCTGAGCCTGCAGATAAATAGTTTTTCCTGAAAATCCTGAAAGTGGAGAAAATAAACCAGGCTTGACATGACATTATGTAGATAACATGCTACTTTCATGCTTTGAAAAGTGAAAAAAATACTAACCTACCATAAACTCAATTTGCAATTATCTTCATTTCCCAGTGCCTGGTAGATGTGCCTACAGAGCTTTAGCAGTCTGTTAAAGAGGTCTCTAGTTTGCTTTGGATGAATTCTGCATGCTAAACTTCTGTATAGATATTAATATTTCATATATATACTTAATATTCTCAGGTTGTGCCTTCTGGAAACATTCAACTTTCTATTTTAAATTAAGCTTGGAGAAACAAATCACTTTTGGGCAGGCACTTTTTTATGTTATAGAGGATACTTATACATGTTGGAATGTAGAGATTTGAAAGCACATTTAATGCTACTATTAATTCTTCATCTCCATGTAAATAAAGGTATCAGCATATATTGGGGGATTTTTCATTCCTTTTTTCCCTTCTATTTTTAAACATATAATTCATATGCAATAAAATTCACCCATTTAAATAGTATACGATACAATGGTCTCCAGTATATTTGTGGAGTTGTACAGCTGTCCCACAGTTTAATTTTTCAAATTATTTTTTAATTGAAAAAGAGATTTTAATTTTTTACCCATCTACCTCCCCCCAGTTCCCTCCCCCATTCCTTCTGGCAACTACTAGTCTATTGTCCATGTCCATAAGTCTCTGCTTGTTTGTCCTGTTCATTAGTTGCTTCAATGTTTATATCTTACACATATGTGACATCATGTGATATAATTTTTCTGTCTGGCTTATTTTGCTTAGCATGATTATCTCGAAGTCCATCCATATTGTTGAAAAAGGCAGTATTTCATCTTTTCTTATGGCTGAGTAATATTTTACCACGGCTTCTTTAGCTGATCATCTATTGTAGGACACTTCAGTAGCTTCCATGCTCTGGCCACTGTGAATAATGCTGCTATGAACATTGGTATGCAAACATCTTTTTGGATAAGAGTTTTCAAGACTTTGGGTTAAATACCCAATAGAAAGATTGCTGGATCATATGGTAGATCAATTCTTAGTTTTTTGAGGAACCTCCATAGTGCTTTCCATAGTGACTATACCAATTTGCAGTCCTACCTGCAATGTATGAGGGTTTCTTCTTCTCCATATCCTCTCCAACATTTGTTATTACTTGTCATGTTGATAACAGCTATTCTAACAGGTGTGAGATGATATCTCATTGGGAATTTGATTTGCATTTCCCTAATAGCTAGCGATGTTGAGCATCTTTTCATATATTTGTTGGCCATTTGTATGTCTTTTAGGGAGAAGTGTCTGTTCAGGTTCTCTGCCCATTTTTTGATTGGATTTTTTTGTTGTTGTTATTAAGTCATATGAAATCATTGTATACTTTGTACATTAGGCCCTTACTATAGGCAATCCTTGCAAATATATTTGCCCATTCGAATGGTTGTTTCTTTACCTTATTAAAAGTTTATTTTGCTGAGCAGAAGCTTTTTAGTTTGATGTAGCCCCATTCATTTGGTTTTGCTTTTACTTCTCTTGCCATTGTGGTCAAATCCATAAAATCCTCTTTAATTCCAAGGTCCGTGAGTTTAGTTCCCATGTTTTCTTCAATACAATTTATTATTTCAGGTCATATATTCAGGTACTAAATCCATTTTGAGTTAATTGTGGTTTACAGTGATAGACAACAGTCTAGTTTAATTCTTTTGCATGCATGTGACTTTCCAGTTTTTCCAGCACCATTTATTGAAGAGATTTTCCTTTCTCCCTTGTATATTTTTGGCTTTTTTTTGTCAAAAATTATCTGCCCATATAAATATGGATAGATTTTTTGACTATTGATTCTCTTCCACTGGTACATTTGTCTTTTTCTACTAATACCATGCCATTTTAATTACTGTTGCATTGTATAATTTGAAGTCAGACAGGCTGATGCCTCCAGACTCATTTTTTTTTTCTCAGAATGGTTTGGCAATTCAGGATCTTTTGTACTTCCATACACATCTGATAAATTTTTGTTCCATTTTGTTAAAAAAATGCTGATGGGATTTTGATGGGGATTGCATTAAATGTGTATAATGCTTTAAGTAAGGCGGCCATTTTAACTATGTCAATACTTCCAATCCAAGAACACAGAATATCTTCCCATTTCTATCTTCTTCGATTTCTTTTAATAGAGTCTTGTAGTTTTTATTATATAGGTCCTACACATGTTTTATTAAATTTATTCCTATGAATTTTTTTTGTTGCAACTGCAAAAGGAATTATTTTTTTCCACTTCTTTTTCTGATGCTTCATTATTATAGATTTTTCAATGTTGATTTTGTATCCAGAGACTTTACTGTATTTGCTGATTTTTTCTGGTAGTGTTCTTGTGGAGTCTTTAGGGTTTTCTATATACAGAATCATGTCATCTGCAAACAGTGACAGTTTGACTTTTTCATTTCCTGTTTGGATACCTCTTAAATCTTTTTCTTGCCAGATTGCACTCGCTAGGACTTCCAATGTTATAGTGAATAACAGTGGTGATAGTGGACATCTTTGACTTGTTCCTGATCTTAGAGGGAAAGTTTATAGTTTTTCCCCATTCATTATAATGTTGGCTGAGAGCTTGTCATATATGGCCTTTATTATGTTAAGGTACTTTTCTTCTATACCAAATTTGTTAAGTGTTTTAATCATAAATGGGTGCTGTATATTTTTGAAGGGTTCTTCTGCATCTATTGATATGATCAAATGATTCTCATTTTTTAGATTGTTTATGTGGTGTATCACATTAATTGAATCATCTCTGTGCCCCTGGGATGAAGCCCACTTGAGTGTGATGTATAATTGCCATGTCCTCTTTCTACCCTCTTACATGACAAGGTCCAGGGATAGGGACAGTTGCTTCAAGGAATGCATCGTCAAGAAAGAGGACATGACATGTATTTAGAGATAATTGGTTTCTTAGGAACAATCCTATTAATAGAAGGAATTGGGGTAGCACAAATTCTAGTAAGTGTAGACGCTGTACAAGTGGATTTCAAAATTGGCTCTGAGGAAAACATGGTAAATTCCCCATGTATGGGATCAGCTCCAGTCACTCTGACTATCCAGAATGCATAAACCCTTTATTCGAACAATTATTAAGGGAAATTGCTTTTGATGTGCCTCTTAAAGATGTTATGAATAAATTACAACAAACTGAATTATTAGAACCAGCTTATACTCCTATTCCCACGCAGTTAGTAGAAAAATTAGTAAAAGGTAAGAAATTTACTCATAAGCCTGTGCTTACTATGGAAGGGCCTCCTTTTGTGGCCTACTGGATATATAAAAAAATAGTAGCTTAAGTTTGATGGAAAGGTTGGTTGGGTCAGGATCTCCTTGGTGCTTAAAAACAAAAGAATGAAAACTTATCTTATAAAAGCAGCTTTGTAAAACTGATTTTTTAAATGTTTTCCTCAATACTGCACCAAAGAAGCTGTCAAACAGCTATGAAAAAGTTTCAGCTTAAACTTTAGATAACAGCATAAATAAAGTAGCAACTGAAAGATTTATTCAGGCAAAAAGAACAATGTCTGCCCACAAGCCAATATTTGCTGTTTTGAATACCTCTATTTATCACCTTTACTTAAGTCAAACTTTATCTTATGTAACAGATATAAGAATTAAAATTTAGATTGTTCCATCAGGTAGTTCTGTTCCAGTGATTGAGAAAAAAGAATGTAGTAATTAATCATGAATAATAATATACTATATAAGATTTTCTGCTTCGCTTAACTACGGAAATTTAACTCTCTATTACCTTAACAACAAAGTATAATCAAATGCCAAAATAGAAAGTATAAAAGTTGTACTAAATCACAATAAAACGGAACAGTGTCACACCGCCTCTGAGCTATGTAGTCGACTGTATCCTGCGCTGATGTCTTGCACACCTTCGGGGCCCCCTGGATCCTGTTGCGGCCGGACCGCGGCATATAATCTTTATAATATGTTGCTGGATTCAATTCGCTGGATACTTTTTAAAGGATTTTTGCATCCATGTTCATGAAAGATATTGGTGTATAGTTTTCTTTTTCTTTGGTGTTATCTTCACCAGGTTTTGGTATCAAGGTAATATTGTCTCATAAAATGAGTTGGGAAGTATTGCCTCCTCTTTGATTTTTTGCAAGTTTGAGGAAAATAGGTATTAAATCTTTGAATGTTTGGTAGAATTCACTGGTAAAGCCATCTGGTCCTGGACTTTTACTCTTCCATAGGTTTTTGATGATTGTTTCAATTTCTATCCTCCTGATCAGTCTATTTAGATTTTCTGGTTCTTCTTGATTCAGTCTAGGCAAATTGTATTTTTCTAAGTACTGGTTCATTTCTTCTAGGTTATTAAATTTGGTGTTATATACTATTTCGTAGTATTCTTGCATGATCCTTTGTATTTTTGCAGTGTCTGTTGTAATTTCCTCTCTTTCATTTCTGACTTTGATTATTTGTGTTTTCTCTCTTTTTTCTTTAGTAAGTCTAGCCAGGGTTTTGTCAATTTTATCAACCTTCTCAAAGAACTAGCTCTTTGTTGCATTTATTTTCTATTGTTTTTGTTGTTGTTTTTAATTTCACTTATTTCTGCTCTAATTGTGATTATTTCTTTCCTTCTGCTGACTTCAGGCTTCATTTGTTCTTTATTTTCTAGTTTTTTAAAGATGAAGCATTAGATTGTTTATTTGGGCTCATTATTGTCTTTTGAGATAGACTTGTAATGATATGAACTTTCCTCTTATGACCGCTTCGGCCATGTCCCAAAAGTTTAATATGTTGCACTATCATTAGTATTCATTTCTATGTATCTCTTGATCTCTTTTTATTTCTTCTCTGACCCACTCATTTTTCAGTAGCATGTCATTTAATCTCCATGCATTTGTGGTTCTTCCCACTTTCTTTTTACAGTTGATCTCTAGTTTCAAAGCATTATGATCAATGAATATGATTGGTGTGATTACAATCCTCTTATATTTGTTGAGGCTATCGCTGTGTTCCAGTATGTGGTCAATCCTTGAGAATGTTCCATATGCAGTAGAGAAGAATATATAAGAAGCTCTTTTGGGTTGAAGGACTCTGTAGGTGTCAATTATGTCCAGTTGGTCTAATGTGTCCTTTAAGGATGTTATTTCCTTATTAATTTTCTGTTTGGATGATCTATCTATATCTGACAGTAGGGTTTTTAGGGCCCCTACTATGATAGGGTTTTGGTCTATTTCTTCCTTTATTTCTGTGAGTAATTGCTTTATATATTTTGAGGTTTCATGATTGCGAGCATAGATATTAATAAGTGTTATATCTTCTTGGTGTATGATTCCCTTTATTATTATGAAGTGTCCATCAGTATCTTTCTTTACCTCTTTTATTTTGAAGTCTATTTGATCCAATATTAGTGCCACTACTTTTGCTTTTCTCTATATCTCATTTTCTTGAAAGAACACTTTTTCATGCTTTCACTTTTAGTCTATATTTGTCTTTGGAACTGAGAGTTGTCTCCTGGAGGCAGTATATGGTTGGGTTTTGGTATTTAATCCAATCTGCAACTCTGTATCTTTTTATTAGTTAGTTCAATCTCTTTACATTTAGGGTGATTATTGAAATATGAGGCCTTCTTATAGCCATTTTATCTTTTACTCTCTGGTAGCTCAGTGTTTACATTGCTTCCTTGTCCTTGTGTTTCTGTTTTCTTTATTTGGCTTGGCATTTGTGAGTTTTCCTTCTGGTCCTTTTTGTTTTATGTTATATATTTCAGTTCTGAATCTTTGGTGTGTGGTTACTATTATGAATATGTAAAGGATAGTTATACACACACACACACACACACTCTTCTTTTTTGTATGTGCCTTATCTCCATTTTCTTTATCAAATTTGAATCTTTGAATCCTCTCGTTTTTAGTAACTGTTGTCTCATTTTGAACCTATGTATACTGAACATTCATTACTATCTTGCTATAGCAAATCTCTTCTCATTATTTAAGCTTGTAATGACCTGTTCTTAGTAAGGGTTGCACTCCTCTGTTTCTATCAGCATGCTAGTCACCTTACTCCTCATTATGTATTTTTTTGTCATTTTGTTTTAGATGAGCTGACTCCTTTCACTATTTCCTGTAAAGCAGGTCTCGTAGTAGAGAATTCCCTCAATTTTTGTATGTCTGGAAAGATCTTCATTTCTCCTTCATATCTAAAGGAGAGCTTAGCTGGATACATTATTCTTAGCTGATAAGTTCTTTTATTTAATAGTTTCAATTTGATTCCACTCCTTTTAGGCTTGGAAGGTTTGTGCTGAGAATTCCAACAATAATCTAATGAGTTTTCCTTTATAGATTACTGTCTTCTTTTCCCTGGCTGCCCTAGGAATTCTGTCTTTGTTATTGATTTTTGATAATTTTATTACAATTTGTCTTGGCGAACGCTTTTTTGGGTTGAGATAATTGAGTGTACTGTTGACCTCTTGAATTTCAAGCTCTAGCTAATTCCTTAGATTTTAGAAATTTTCTTCAACTATTTGTCTGAAAATGCTTTCTAATCCCTGCTTCTTTTCTTCTCCTTTTAGAATGCCCATTATTCTTATGTTTCCTCTCCCAATTGTATCAGCTAGTTCTTGTATTTCTCTTTCATTATTTTTCATCCTTCGATTTCTCTCTTCTTCCTTCTGATTTATTTCTAGATTTCTGTCTTCAATATCACTGATCCTTTCCTCTGTTTGATTGATTCATTTTCCAAGCTTCTTATTTCATTTTTCAACTCTTGCTATTATTATTATTATTATTATTATTATTATTATTATTATTATTATTATTATTTTATCTCCAGAAGGTCTATTCTCTTCTTTTTGATGGTTTCAGTTTCCTTGGTTAAAAATTCTTTCTGTTCATCTAATTGTTTTATCAATTCCTGAAATTGTCGATATGACCCATTTCAGATCTCACTGAGTTTTTTCAGAAGTACTACCCTGAAATCTTTGTCATTTAAGTTGCATATTTCTATCTCTGTAAGCTAATTTTCTGGAGAGTTTTCTCTTTCTTTCTGAGATGCCTTGTCACCTTGGTTGTTCATGGTGTTAATGTGCTATTTCTCCACCTGGACATTAATGGAAGTGTATTCTGCTTTTTTTTTCCCCCAGAAAGAAGATATATTATATAATGGCCTCTCTAACCTGTTGCAAAGAAGGCATTTTTCTTTTGGTTTCCAGTAGTTGACATCTAAGACGCTTGGATCCCTGCTTATATAAGTGTTAGCGAAAGTTTTGGTAGTGTTTGCTCAGATTCTCCTAGGGCTCCACGGTGTTCCACCTTGGAGGGTTCGGGGGGAGGGGCCTTCCGGGTTGAGGGATGGAGTCTGCAGCTCAGCCTTGGTTTTACAACCATGGCTGGGAAAAATCTACAGTTGTTTCTCAGCTGTCCTTGTTTTTCTGCTGTTCCCACTTTTCTGCATTCTTCCTTGATTCCTGGGCACTGCCCCTAGTTGAGTGAAACTCACAGCTCTCCCAGGCAGGGCTGTTCAGGGAACCTTCTCATCCACCCCTCCTCCTACAGGGAGTTTCAATGGCTATAAGAGGCAGCTTCTTTGTTTCTCCCAGTCCATCACCTGACACTCAGAGTACTGACCTGTTGTAGTTCTTATGCACAGATCCCATGCACAGATGTGTTGGTGTGTAGTTTAGGTGTTTTTTGTTGTTGAGTTTTAGATGTTCAGCTTGTTGTTGTTTCAAGGGGAGAAATCTAGGGATGTCTCTCACTCCACCATGTTTCTGACATCTCTCTCATACTTATTATTGATAAAAATATCTCTATTTCATTTTGTAAGACATAATTAATATTTGAGCTTCTTGAATTTAAGTGATGTTCCATATATGCCATCTTGTTCATTTTTCTCTGAGTCCTGCTTCAACCTAGTGTTTGAAATAGTCATTCTAAAGGTCTTTCCACCCGTTGTTCTAGGAAAAAGTTGTAAAATTAACAGAAAGATCATAGATATGGTTGCCCAGTATGAACAGCATTTCCTTTGGGAGCATTTGTTGAAAGCAGTTATAGGCAATTGTTGAACATTGTGGTGATTGAATGGGTAGACAATAGTTGGAGTGCACAATAGAATAACAAAAATTAAAATAATTTTTTACTAGCAAATCTGCCCTATAAGAAATACTAAAAGAAGTTCTAAGGCTTAAATGAAGGGACATATACAGTAACTTGAATCCTCATGAATAAACAAAAGAATACCCCCCAAAAGAAACATAATAGGAAATAGACAGTATAAATGCATTTTTATGTCTTTTATTTCTGTTTTAAAATACAACTGCACAAAGCAGTAAAAATATCTTGTCTGATAGACATGCGATGTATAAAGATGCTTGATATCATTACTCATTAGGGAAATACAAAGCAAATCCACTCACTAGTGTGGCTATAATCAAAGACACAAATAATTTTAATTGTTGACAAGAATGTAGAAGGAATGGAGTCCTTATACATCAATGATTGAAATATGAAATGTACAGCCTCTTGGAAAACAGTTTGGAAGTTCTTTAAACAATGAACATAAAGTTACCACATAACTCAGCAATTCTACTTAGGTAAATAAACAAGGAATAACATATATTTACATAAAAACTTATACATAAATGATTATAGAAGCATTATTTATAATAGTAAGTGGAAACAATTCAACTGAATATCAGCTGATGAATATTCATCAAATAAATGTTCATCGAATGAAAGGTGGTATATCCATAGCACAGAATATTATCCAATCATAAAAAATATAAACTTCTGGTTTGTGCTACAACATGGATAAAGTTAGAAAACATTATACTGAGTGAAAGAAGCCATACACAAAAAGAACATATTATATAATTACATTTGTATGAAATATCTAGAATAGACAAAATTTTAGAGACAGAAAGTAGATTAATGGTTTTCTAGAATGGATAGGAGAGTGATGAGAGCACTGATGGATAAGGTGGAGGGTACAGAGTTTCATTTGGGGTGATGAAAATGTTCTAGAATTAGATAGTGGTGATAGTTCCACACTGTGTGACTATACCAGAAAACACTAACTTGTGCATTTTCAAGGGGTTGATTTTATGACATGTGAGTTACAACTCAATAAGAAAGTGTATAAAAAAGAAACCAATGTGTATAAAGAGTTAAAGAAAATATATCAAAATATTAACAGCAAAAAAAGGGAAAATGTTTCTCTCTCTTTAAGAATTCTGGTCTATTGGTGGCACTGAGCAACCTAGTTATAAAATGGAGATAAAATATCAGCAGAAAAAGCAGAAAAAGGTCATTTAGAGGAAATTGTTTTGCATTCTACTCTACCATTTAATCTTTTGAGTATCAAAAGAAAGTCCAGTATCAGGGACAACAATCTCTTCCAATAGGCCACATATGACATGAGATTTTTTTACATGGTTCAATTAAAATGATATTTTATAAGCAAAAAGAGAGGAAAAAGCTTTCAGAATTATATTGATGTTAGAGGGAAATTAACACTTAAACATTTGGATAGTCATTCATCATGAACTAACACTTTAATCTGAATGTAAGATTTATTTAAAGTATGTTTGTACTATTCCTCTGTTGCTTTTAGGTTTATATCCCACATATAAGCGATATCATGTGATTTTCAGTTTTTTCAGTCTGGCTTATTTTGCTTACCATGATTATTTCAAGGTCCATGAACAGGACAAAGACTTAGGGACATGGACAATGGACTAGTGGTTACCAGACGGTAGCAGGTAGGGGAGGAGGAAAGAGACAAAAGGGGTAAAAGGGTCAAATATAGGTGGGTAGGGGGAGGGTGAAATGAGTAAAAGGGATAAAATATATGGTAGCTGAAGGAAACTGGACTTTTGGTGGTAATCACACAATAGAATATATAGAACTCAAACTTAATGTACACCTGAAAATTATATAATTGTATTAACCAATGTTACTCCAATAAACTTAATAAAAAATAAAGTATGTTTGTATTTCTTAAAAAAAAGTTTAACAAAATAAGTTTATTATGTCATATCTCTGGTACATAAAATCCTCAAATGACTACCACTATACAAGGACAAATCCAAACAATGAACCCTAACCAACAAGGTATCACTTGACCAACTGCCTCCTTCCCTAATCTCATCTAGCACCCTTTCTTCATGCTTCTGCAAACATGGTCACCATCTTCCTTTCATTACCAGACTCCTTCCCTTCTTGGGTCTTCACCTTGTGGTTTCTCTATCCTAACAGTTTCTCCCTCACCACCTGACCAGATCTCACTCAGATTTTTACCTTCTTAAGTGATTCTTCTCAGATTTCACTCAGTATTGCATCATTCCATTTTAATGTATTTTTAAAATAGCTTTTCATTGAGAAGTTTCATTTGATGACTATGGTGGCATGCCGTTAAGGAGCAGGAGGCAATTCCCATTCTTCAGATGCATTTGACCTCACAGACCCACACTTGGTCAAATCTAACAAATATCTTGAAAAGGGCTGATTTTTTTTTAGATTTGAAGCTGCCATGTGCAGTCCCTTTATCTCTGAGGTGAGAAAAAGTGTCAACAGTTAAGAATTTTAACTAGCTTCTCCTAGATAGAAACACAATGGCTGTGATAGTTTTTCAAACGTTCTTTACTTTTGATAATCTTAACAGTTTTGAGGATTACTGATAGGGATTTTTTAAATGTTTTTCTGATTATTAGAATTGGGTTATAGTTTTTGGGAGGAAAAAACCCACAAATGTACAGTGCCACTCTCATCACATCACATCAAGGGTATGTGCTATCCATATGTCATCGTTAATGATGTTGACCTTCATCTGGATGAAGTAGTATTAGTTTTCTCCACTAAAAACTTGCTATTTTTCTCCCATCTATACTCTGTGAAGCCCACATTCAAGAATTGAGAATTATACTTCAACACCTTGAGGGCAGAGTGTCTATATAAATTATTTTAAATTTATCTTCATGAGAGATTTGTCTCTTCTCCCCAATTTATTCAATCATTGACTTATATCAGTATAGACTCATGATTATATATTTTATACCTTGGGCTGTAATTTCATACTACTTTATTTTGTTACTCAAATTATTCTAGTCTTGGACATTGAGAGCTCTTGCAGTTGGCATCTGTGTCCTCGTGACATATTCTCATTATTCAGATTGCTTGAGCATTTCCTTAATTTCTGGCACTACAAGATGCTCCAGGCTTAATTTGTATATTATATGCCAGAATCCTGGAATTGGACCTTTCTAGAAGGAACCCTGGTTTCTTTTATATGACGAATAATAGTAGAAACCAAGATCTGGATGTTGATATATTCTTTGCTACTGGGGGTCATTGCTTCTTGACCCTCTCAACTAGTGGAGCAAAGAAATATGTGTGCATACTAATGTGTGTATATACATGTCTATACATATTTCTTTATGCATCTGTCTATATCTATATTCAACTGAACATGAGTTCATAATGAGGTTTCCACTTTAGTCCTTTACCACACAATCATTCTAATCTCTTGCTGTTTATCTGTAACCTCCTACTCCAGAAGCAAGGAACCTGGACACCCACCATTTGTTATCCATTTACTTAATTGTTCAATTCTAGTAAACATGTATAATGGTCTCAAAATTGTTAACCCATATTTCCATTGTGAATAATTTTACCAACTACAGTAGACTCTTTATGCATAGTTTCTTTTGCCACACATTTCCAAAGTTACTTTTTTCAGCATCTGTTCTCCCATCTTCCTTCAGTAAGGTAACATTTGTAATACAGTTAGATTCTTTTTTCACAGGTTGCATCCCATCCTGGACTCTCCTGACCTCCTAAATTATTTATTTTAAATTTCTATACATTAAGATTCAGTCTTTCTGCTGTAAGGTTCTATGGGTTTTCACAAACTCATAGTACCACATATCTAGGGATTCAGGTTTTTTGTTTGTTTTTGCACTTGATCAGATTAACAAACATGAAACCAGAACATACTGTATGTGGAAGAGATTTTTCATGACTGATTATTTCAGTGAACATATGACTTTAAAACATTTTTGATAGAATTTATTCTGTTGTTACTTTAAAGTTCTTTATGATCTCTCATCAGATATTTTTTTCTGAATTGAAGGTGATGAATTAGTTAATTATTAATCTTTTTATAAAATTGTGTCATATAAGACTGTAAACATTTTATCTCAGGAGTGATTGTCCTTTCCTTTTTAATATCCTTATGTGGTACATTGCTCTGTGGAACATAGCAATCTACTCTGCAACATCATAACTTATCAAGCCAGGTTTTGTCTGTTTTCTTTGTCCTTGTTTTCATTTTTCTGTTTTTGCAGTAATAGAAATACACAGTAGTAAGTTCAGGAAGGAACCATGAGCTAGCCTAATATTAGCAGCTATTTAATGGATTAAAAATCTGTATTTTACAAAAGCAAGCAAACTCCAAATGATTACCTTTTGCTTCTTACCCACTGCCTTCCTATATCAGTGTTAGCCTGCCAGCCTAATTCCAGCACAGCAGAGTATCTTTGACTAAGTTATATATGAGAAAAATTGAAAATCAGTTTTTATTAAGCCAAAGTCAATAATGACAAATATACTGATACAATGGTTTGTAAAGTTTGGCCCCAGGAAACCTGTTGAAAGTACAAATTCTCATACCACACTCAGCTAAATCAGAAACTATGGGAATAGGGCACAGTAATTTGTATTTTAACAATTCCTCCAGGTAATGCTAAATTTTAAGAGCCACTGGACTCATGGAAACTATTACAGAACAATATTTCTTTCAGTAGACAATTGTCTTTATTTCATTATGAAAACTTTTACCTTTTTCTTAATTTCCACTGCTATTGATTATTTGACACTGAAACATTAAAATACCTGCCTCTTGATTACATTGTTGTCTACTTAGAAGTGGACAAATGATTTCATTAGGTAGAGACTCAATTTATGCCTCTGGAATATGGGAAACTAAGAGGAGGAAATATGCAGGTGGTCCCTATAGTAGGTTACTGTGGAACTAGATACAAAGAATCATTATGTTCTATCATTTCTGTTTTTTCTTGGTCATGGTTTAATAGCAAATCTATTTGGTCTTTTGTTCTTTTAATTTCCTTAAGGGACATAAAGAATTCTCAAGAGTCATGGAGTAGACCTCTAATTGTTGCGACCTGCGCAACAATCCCCTCCAGGGTCTGAGGCGGCGTGGGATGAGAGAGACCAGGACACAGGGTTGGGAGGACTGGCACAAGGCACCAGCAAATGTATTGTTTTCAAAACGCACTCTTATAGTAGTATAGAACGAGGGAGTTGGTCACGCTTAGCCAATGTTGCTATC